>JAAAKG020046449.1:0-18649 GCA_010014905.2 Druon quercuslanigerum
AAATAAATATTCATTATCGTATTTTTAATCAATAAAAAATATTTATAAAAAAATTGTAATTGTTTAAATTCCGGAATTTTCCAATTTAAATATATTTTAATTCCGCAATTTTCTGTCGGGAATCTTATTATTCGGGAGTGTTCCAATTCGGCATTTTTAATTTTCGGTAATTTTATTTTTCGCGAATTTTCACATTCGGGAAATTTCCAATTCGGTATTTTTATTTTTCGGCAATTTTATTATTTCTGAATTTTATTATTCTGAGATTGTCCAATTCGAGAATTTTGCAGTGTCGGGTATTTTATTTTTCGGCATTTTTCAGTCATACCCTTGTTTATTTATTTTCCTTGTTTGCTTTAAGTTTAAATAAACATAATTTCTCTAGGCCTCCAGAAAAGTTTAAAATGATTTTTGAAGATTTCAGAAATTTCGGAAAATTATCTAGGAAATGTCTAAGAATTTTTTTTTACTTTAAAGGATTTTCCAAAATTTTAGGAACAATTTGAGAAGTTAAAAATATATTAAAGGCTTCTTGTTGACTGGAAACGGATTCATTTTGGATAAGACAATTTTAGAACGACTTTAAAAATATTTTATAGTGTTTTTATGTACTCTGCTAAAATTATTTTTAAAAATAAAGTATAAGTATTAAACTATTTGTTTGGAAACTTATGCAATTTGTTTAAAATTCGCATTTTTTGTAAAAAATTAATCTATTTAGTGGAAAATTCAACTATTCGCTTAATAAATTATATTTTTATTTTCTTGCAAATTCTTCTTTTTTACGCAAATTATTATTTTTGGTAGAAAATTCCATTATTTTATTAAAAGTTGATGTTTAATTTTTAACTCGTCTTTTTTGTACAAAATTAAATTTCTTGGTTAAAAATTGCTTTTTTCGGAAAATTCAAACTACTTAATTGAAAATTTAACTCTTATGTAAAAAGCTCACATTTTTGGCTTCGAAATTAAACATTGTGGATAAAAAAGCTTGTTTTTTTGACTCAAAAATCACTTTTGGTTGGAAATTCAGCTTTGTTGAAAATTCTTCTTTTTTAAAAATTTATCTCATTTGGCAGAAATTTATTCTTTTTCGTTTGCATTTCTTTAAAAAAATTTATTTTAAATATAAAAAAAATTATTTATAAAATATATAAATTTCTAAGGGTTTTATTCTAAAGTGACATTAAATATTTTTGTTTGCTCTTGAAAATATTTATTTCCAGCAAAAGGAATTAATTTTTTATAAAATCAATAAACTTTAAGGACATGAGTTGAATTTTAAACCAAGAATATTAAAATCCTACAAAAAATTAATTTAAATACAAAAATTTTTCATTTTCTACAAAAATTAATCAAATTTGTGTGTTGAGGAGTATCATTAATATATCAATTTTTTCTTTTACTTATTATCTTTGCTGATAAGTAATGTCCTGCTTTATCGCAATTTTTTTTTCGTTTCTCGAATTAATTAAAAACTGCGAGAAAGAAAATTAAAAAAATTCATTGTCGGTTGGGTTTGAACCAACAACCTCATCATTACATGTAAGGTGCACTACGAATTGCGCCAACGCATTCCATAAGTTATTTTTAATAGTTTGTACCTTCAGGCTAGTTAAAAAAAAATAAAAAACGAGCCTGAAAGTGCAAATATCTGATAAAAATATAAAAATACGAATTTCCACTGCGATTCAGGAAAGGAAAGTTCTAAACTGTTTACTAATGGATTGTTGTGGTGTAACTCATAACACACCTCGCATCTGAAGAGGAAGTTCTCGGTTCAAAGCCAGTTCGTAGTGAATTTTTGAGAACTTACTTTTTCACTTTTTAAAATTTATTCACAAAATGAAAAATTGATTGTCAATAAAGTAGGACCCTAGTTATCGGCGAAGCTAATAGACAAATGAACGTTCAGGTGGAAGTAGCTGCATCGTGTCATGACTTGTCTTTCAAATGAGGTCAAATACTTATCACTCGTTTACATGCAAAATGAAATTGGCCAACACGCATCCCTACGAAACATCAATACTTCAAGGTATTAATCTTTTGCCATTCCACGACCTATAACAAAGGATTTAAGGCTACAAAATATAAACAACACATAAAAATATTATTAACTTTTGCAATATATTTTAGACTATTTTAAGAATACGAGACTGCAAAAAGTCACAAGACTTACAAGAAATAATGTATGATAATAATCCCTTTTTTCTATTAAATGTTACAAAGATTTTATAAATTCAGGAAACAAACAAGCATATGAATTCTGTTAAATAAATAAATGTAGAATGTTACAAAAATTGTTTATTTTAATTTTCAGTTTTCTAAGATAATATTTTTAAATTATTATAAATTATTATAAGCGAATGTGGAATGTTACATAAATTATTTATTTAATTTTTCAGTTTTCTTAGATAACATTTTTAAACTATTGAGAAGGGGTCAGTTAGTAAAAAAATGCATGTTTCATTTCATAACATTAAAATGTCTAGATTTCTCGCAAAAGAAGTGATGTGTAAAAAAAATGTAGAAGAGCAAAATTTTTCCCTTGAGAAATTACTACAAAAAGATAAACGCGATTATTCGAATTGTCTGACATTTTTTTTTATTTTTAAAATTGTGTCGGCTCAGGATAAAAAGGGTTTATTGCTTTAAAAAATGTGGTCTTGACGAGAATAAAAAATAAGGGAAGAATATTCTTTTTTGTTAATTTTTACAAGGAAGTTCTCTAAAATATTTTCATATCTTGCTTCGTTTTCGAGAAAAATTGGGTATTTTGACTTTTGAAAAAGAAAAATTTTGTGTTGTTTTTTCTAAAATTCATCTTTAATAGTTGAAAATTTTGTTCTTAGGTTGGAAATTTGAATATTTTATTAAAAGTGCAATAATTTCGTTATAAAGTAAACTTTCTTGATTCAGAAATAACTTTTTTTAAGATTTATATTTTCCGGTTAAAGATTAAACTGTCTTGTAGAAAATTGATCTTTTTGGATTAAGAATTAAAATTTTTTAACATAATATTGTTTCTTTGCTGATCAAGCACTCTTTTATGCTTAACTTTTTTGTTTAAAATCATTTTTTTTTAATTCGTCTTTAATGGCAGAGGCCAAACCTTTTTTGCCTAAAAAGTTTACTGTTTAGTTGATAGTGGACAAACTTTGTTAAAAATTCAATTTTTTGTTGCAGATTCATCATTTAAATCGAAATATAATTTCTGTGATTAAAAATGAAACTATGTTGTTGAAAATTATTTTTTTTTGTAAAAAAATTATTTTTTAACTAAAAAATCTTTCGTTTCTGACTGAAAATGTATCATTTTTCATTCAAAATTCACTTATGTGCTAAAAAAAAGTATGTAGTTTGTAGAAAATTTAAACCTACAAAAATTAACACTTTTAATTAAAAATTTCCTTTTTTGGTTGAAAACTAAAGTTTTTCCAGAAAATTAACCTTCTATTTTTTGTTGAACATTTATGTTTAGTGGTTAACCATTCAACTTTTTGGCTAAGTATTTATTTATTTGTTTATCTATTTATTTGTTGAAAATTCGTGTTTTTGGTATGAGATAAAACGCCTTCGTAGGAAATCTATCTTTATGGTGCAAGTCTCATATTTTTGCTTGAAAATGGAACTGTTTCGTTCAAACAATTTGGTTTTTATTTTGAAAATTAATTTTTTAACTGCAAAATTTTCTATAACGTTCTTAGTTTAAAATTCCCCTTTTTGAATAAAAAAAAATTGATCTTCATGGTTGAAAATCCAAACTATTTGTGAAGAACTTAATTTTTAAAATTGATTTGTGTACGTAAAAATAAAAATATTTTATTTGTGTTTGAAGATACTTTTTTTAGTTTAAAATTTAATTTTATGGTTAAAAATGAATTTCCTTCGTAGAACTTTGCCTTTTAGGAGGAACTTGAATCATCTTGGTTAAAAATTCATTTGTTTCAGGTAAAAATTAATTTTTAACTTAAAATTGAACCTAACGAAACTTTTGTTTTTTTTCGTTATAAGAAAAAAAGAAATGAAAGTGACAGGTCGCTTAATTTAACTATTCTATTTACAGTAAAATTTTTGTTTTGTATTTGAAAATTTTCTTATTTAGTTGGAAATTTGACTACGCTGAAGATTCATTTTCTTTTTTTTCAGTTAAAAATACATGTTGGTGTGTAAAAGTCTGAATGTTCTATTTTCATTAAATAACATTGTTCAACTTAAGAATTTAAATATTTAGTTAAAATTTAACTTTTTTAACTCACATTTTTCTATTCTATTATTGTTTGATCATCTATCTTTCTTATTTGAAATATAATTTATTTGGTTACAAATCGAATAATTTCGTTTAAAATTTGTACTTTTGTTTGAAAATTTATTACTTTGTTCGAAATAGAGGTATTTCTGAAAAATTCGACTTTTTCGGTAAAAAATTAGAATTCTTGGCTGAAAAATAAACTACACAAAGTTTTTTTTAAATTCCCTTGTTGAAAATTTAACAATTAGGTAAAAAATTATTTATTTTCTTAGAAATTCGTCTTCTTGGAAGAGCATGAATCACCTTTGTGAAAAATTCATTTTTTTTGTTGAAAATTAATTTTTTATTGAAGAAAATTGAAGGAAAGTTTCAGTTAGTTCCCTAAATTTATCTATTTCATTCATAGTTAAAAATTTACTTTTTTAGGTGAATTTTTACTTAAATTGAACATTTAATTATTTGTTTGGAAATGGAACTATTTCATTGAAAGTTATTTTTAAAAAATTAGAATTTAACTCTTTTGTTGAAAATTTAAGTATGCTGAAAATTGTTTTTCTTTTTTTTTCAAAATTAACTTTTGTGTTCAAAATATAACTATTTGAGTTTATAATTTAAGTTTTTAGTTAAAAATTAACTTCTGCTGATTGAAATTCGTCTTTTTGGAAGAACATGAATCACCTTGGTTAAAAATTAATTTTTTTTTTAATTAATTTTTTTAACTGAAAGTTTAAACAGCGACCGTACCAAAACTATTTAATTATTTAGTTGTAGAAGAAAATTAAAGGAAATTTTTAGTTCGGTCCCTGGATTTATGTATTTCATTTAGAGTTAAAAATTTAATTTTAAATGAATTATTATTTCAATTGAACATTTAACTATTTATTGGGAAATATAACTATTTTATTGAAATTTAAAAAATAATGAAAAGTCAGCTATTTTCTTAAAAATTTAACGATGCTAAAAATTGTATATATAACCAGAGACCCTACAAAAACTTTTGTTTTATTTCTTTATACAAAAAAATGGGATCCGAACCCAGGACCTTCAGATTTCCGGTCTGATGCTCTTACCAACTGAGCTACGGAGAGACGAGAAGATTTTCTTCACAATCCCCTCACAAGCTGGACCCAGGTCCTGGGTTCAGATCCCAGCGGAGATAGAGACATTTTTTTCACAATCTTAAGATTTATCAATGTTTTAACAATATTGATACAGACCAGTAGACAAACAAAATTAACATCTAATATTAATAATAAATATTCCCTGGTCAACGACCCAACCGAAACTTTCGTTTCATTTTCTTATTAAAAAAACGGAAGAAAAGGTTCATTTAGGTTTTCATTTACTTTTTTGAATTACTTTTTTTAAAATTAAATATTCAACTACTTGTTTGAAAATTTAACTATTTTATTAAAAATTAATTTTCTTTTTTTTATAAATGATAATTTTTGTTAGGAAACATTTAATTATTTTCTTTTAATTAACTAATATTTTTTTAGTTAAAAATTTATATACTTAGTTGATAATTAATTTTTTCGACGAAATATTTATCAATTCTATTTTTGTTGAGCATCTATCTTTTTTAATTCAAAATTCAATTATTTGAAGTGAACAAAAATTGATTTACTTTAAAACTTGTATTTTTGATTAAAAATTTTATTCTTGGGCTAAAATTTCAAGAATTTCTGGAAAATTCAATTTTTTCTGTAAAAAATTAGAATTCTTGGTTAAAAAATCAACTACTCATATTTTTTTGAAAGTTCCCTTTTAAATAATCAAACAATTTGAATAATAATTATTTATTTTGTTAAAAATTCCTCTCTTTGTGTTGAAAATTAATTTTTTTGACTGGAAGTTTAACCAGCGATCCTACCAAAACTTTCGTTTCATTTAGTGATTAAATAAAATGGAAGGCAAGTTTTAGATAGCTCCCTGAATTTATCTATTTTATTTATAGTTTAATTTTTGATTTTTTGGCTGCATTTTTTTGACAAATTAAACATTTAAAAATTCCCTTTTTTCAATGAAAATTCAACTACTTTGTTAGAAATTTAATTATGCTAAAAATTCTTTTTCTTTTATCGGTTAAAAATGAATTTTTTTGCAATTTGTATAATTAATTTTTAGTATACAATATTTTTTAGTTAAAATTTTAACTATTTCCTTGCTACTTAATTTTCTTTTCTAAAAATTTAATTTTTCTTTTCTAATTTTTTTTTGAGCATCTATCTTTCGTAGTTAAAAACTCATTTACGTGGTTAAAAATTAATTAATTTTGTTTCAAATTTGTATCTTTGTATAAAATTCAATTCTTTGGTTGAAATTAAAGGTATTTATGAAAAATTCTACTTTTTACGGTAGAAAATTAGAGTTATTTGTTCAAAAAACAACTACTCCTATTTTTTTGAAAATTCTCTTGTTAAAAATGCAAGCATTTGGTTAAAAATTAAATTCGCCTTTTTGGAAGAACATGAATCATCTGGGTTGAAAATCCATTTTTTAGGTTGAAACAGTATTTTTTTAGATAAAACTTTAATCAGCAACCCTGCCAAAACTACTTTTTAGGGCAATTTTTTCAAAAATCAATCTTTAACTATTATGTCTGAAAATTTAACTATTTTTTTAGGAATTTAAATATGCTAAAATTCGATTTCTTTTTTGTTAGAAATTAATTTTTGTATGATTTTTGCATACAAAAATACTGAAAAATGTTTGATTTTTTATATTTATAATTATTTTTCAGACATAAAACGCGTTAATAACTTGAAATTTCTTGAACCATCGGTGCAAAAAATTGTTAAACTTTAACACAAAATTTTTATGTATGTGCTTTTTCTTCCTAAATGACGGACAAAATGCAAAAATGTCCCAAAAACTGCTTTCTTCCATCATCGTTATTTTTCTCAAAAACTTCAAACTATAAAAAAAAGTTCCATTGATTAAAAATGTCTTGAAATTAACCATAGAACACTATAAACTTTTTTCAGATTTTTTAGAAACTTGTTTTGATTTTTCAAAAAATAAAAAATTTGAAATTTGCAAAAATTTTTTCAAAAAATCTGAAAAAATTCAAGAATATTCTTTGACTAATTCTAAGACATTTTTATTCTTGAAATATTTGTACCTGAGCCTATAGTTTTTCGGAAATAATTGATCAAACTTTATGCGAATTCTTTTCAGCCTTTTTAGGAATAAAAATATCTTAGAATTAGTCAAAGAATATTCTTGAATTTTTTCATATTTTTTGAAAATTTTTTTGCAAATTTCAAATTTTTTTCTAACAAATCTAAAAAAAATGCATAGTGTTTTATAGTTAAATTCAAGGTATTTTTATTTCATGGAACTTTTCTTTAAACTTTGAAGTTTTTGAGAAAAATAACGATGATGGAAAAAACAGTTTTTGGGAAATTTTTGCATTTTTTCCGCCATTTCGGAAGAAAAAGCATATATATAAAAATTTTCTGTTAAAGATTAAGAATATAGTGCACTGATAGTTAAAGAAATTTTAAAATATTAACGCGTTTTATGTCTGAAAAAAAATTATAAAAATAAAAAGACAAATATTTTTCACTATTTTTGTATGCAAAAACCGCCATATTTAATTTTTAAGTCAGAATGTTCAAATTTTGTCCACGAATTCAAATTTAGCTCACCCAAAAACATAAAGTAAAGTACTTTTGATCTATTTATTTTTTTTGTTATACCCGTAATTTTTGCGGTCAAACTCATGTTATAAAATTGAAAGCTTTGGTCGTTAATGGGTTAAGATGAAAATAAAACACTTATATTTTTGCACACAAAGATTAATTTCTAACAAAAAAGAAATAGAATTTTAGCATCTTTAAATTCCTAAAAAATAATTAAATTTTCAAACTTAATCGTTGAAAATTAATTTTTTTTTAAATTATCCAAAAAAGTCTATTTTTTATTACAAATGGAATAGTTAAATTCAGGGACTAGCTGAAACTTTTCTTTCCTTTTTGCCTGTAACGAAACGAGATGATAGTTTCGGCAGGGTTTCTAAATAAAGTTTCATCTAAAAAAACTCATTTTCAACACAAAAAAATTAATTTTCAAGCCAGATGACTCATGGTTTTCCAAAACGGCGAATTTCCAACAAAATAAATTATTTTTTAACTAAATAGTTAAATTTTTAACAAGAGATTTTTCAACAAAATAGGAGTAGTTGTTTTTTGAACAAATAATTCTACTAGAGAAAGTAGAATTTTTGATAAATACCTTAAATTTCAATCAAATACTGAATTTTATACAAAAATACAAATTTGAAATAAAATTAATTCATTTTTAAGCAAGCTCAACAAAAAATTAAAAAAGAAAAATTTTCACTAAAAAAATATCTTATAATAAGAACTAATAAAAAAAAATTTCAGAAAAATTAATTTTTAACCGATAAAAGAAAAAGAATTTTCAGCATATTTAAATTTCTAACAAAATATTTGAATTTTTATTAAAAAAAAGAACTTTTAATCAAATAGTTAAATTTTTTCAACAGATACTTAAATGTTTAATTTGTCAAAAAAAATTCTATAAAAAAATTAAAACTATAAATAAATTAGATAAATTCCGTGGGATAACTTAATTTTAAACACACAGAGATGAATTTTCCACCAAGGTGATTCACGCACTTCTGAAAAGACGAATTTCCAACAAAATAAATAATTATTATCTGAATTGTTTAATTAATAACAAGGAAAGTCTAAAAAAATATGAGTAGTTGATTTTTCAACCAAGAATTCTAATTTTCTACAGAAAAAATTGAATTTTCCAGAAACTCCTGAAATTTTAACCGAAGAATCAAATTTTTAATTTTCAATTCAAATGATTGAACTTTGAATAAAAAAAGATAGATGCTCAACAAAACATAGAATAGATCAATATTCCGTTAAAAAAATTAATGATCGACTAAGGATTTAAATTTTATAACGAAAAAATATTGATAAATTAAAATGAAATAGTTAAATGTTTCAAAAAAAAATTATTATTCTTAAAAAGAAAATGAATTTTTAATAAAATAGTTAAAGTTTCAAACAAGTAGTTAAATATTTAATTTAAAAAAAAGTAATCCAAAAAA
This sequence comes from Druon quercuslanigerum, assembly GCA_010014905.2. Lineage (NCBI taxonomy): Eukaryota > Metazoa > Arthropoda > Insecta > Hymenoptera > Cynipidae > Druon > Druon quercuslanigerum. The sequence goes on from JAAAKG020046449.1 coordinate 9,345, forward strand.
GTAATTTTTTTATTCAAAATGCAATATTTAAATTCGGGAACTAAATAAAACTTTTCTTCCGTCTTTCAATAAGGAAATGAAATCAAATAAATTTTCAACCAAGATATTGCAGGTTTTTTCAAAAAGACGAATTTCGAACCAAATAAATTAATTTTCAACCAAATAGTTAAATTTACAACGAAATAATTTTAATTTTCTACCAAAAAAGTAAAATTTTTCATAAACGCCTGCAATCTCAATTAAATGAAATGAACCTTTAAACAGAAATACAAATTTCAAGCAAAATAAAATAATTTTTAAACAAATAATTGAATTTGAATCGATGGTTGAAGAAATTTTAAGATATTAAAGCGTTTTATGTCTGAAAAAATTATAAAAATAAAAAATCAAACATTTTTCACTATTTTTGTATTTTTCTTGAAAATTTCGATTCTTTGGTTGAAATTTCAGATATTCCTAGAAAATTCGACTTTTTCGGTAGAGACTTAATTGTATACATATATTTTTTATTTTGTTGAAAATTAAAATATTTGCTTCAAAATTTATTTATTTTCAAGGAATTTTAATCATCTTACGTAATTTTTGAAAGACGCCTAATTGAGCGTTATACACTCAATAATTAACAAGTCCATTAGTTAAACTATAAAAATAATCGCTAACCTTATTTAAAAAAAAAATTGTTCGAGGCTATAAAGAAAACCAGTAATGTCCAGCCGTCGTTAGTTTTCACTAGAGACATTGTAAATATAGTCATAATCTCAAGGGCGAAATCGATCATTGATTTCCATAAATTGCTCTGCATGGTCGTACTTTTATTGATTTTCTTTCATTTATTACTTTATTATATTCACCAGTACATCTTGTAATCCCTTTAAAAACAGGGGATTTTTTTAATTTTCTGAAATAATTTTGTAATAAGATAGCACTGAATTCTGGTCACTATTTCATAGCAGATATAAATTTTTTTTATTGCAAATTTCTCTCTCGTTCACTAAATTTTATTACTGGCTCTAAGGGCTATAGATTGTCAGTAAAATCCGTTTTACTATCTATGTTACGTCAACGGAATGTCAAAGTATGCGATTTAAGAATTTTTCGACCTGGTCATGGTCGACCTGTAATCAAGCCATTCATCTTATTAAATACAAAATTTTTTAATAGAAATATTTATACTTGTGTGATTGCATTTTTCGAAAATTATTTTATATTTTTCTAAAAAACACCACGAAGAATATAAAATATGGTATTATAATTCGAGTTATTTTTTTCAGGGTTATTACTGAATCGGAAAAACCAGGAATTTGTTGGGACCGGAAAAAACTGGGAAATAAAAATGAATTAATTTTTTTACTGGGTATTTGAAAAATATTTAGAGAAAAAATCAGTCCAAGATCGATGGCAAAAGGTTTTTAAATAATAAGTTAAATTTTTATATTTTTCAATTACGATATCATTCAGTTCAAAATACTTAATTCGAAAATCTTTTAATCTAAATATTGTTTATTTGATTTAAACAATTAAAAATTAAAAGCGTGTGAGTTCGAAAATTCTGGAAAAAAGGATTTTTATGTTATTAACTGTAAACATAAATCAATTATTTTTGAAGTGAATGTATCCTTTAAGAATTAAAAAGTAAAGAATAATTAATTTGACATAACGATTCTAAATCCATTCGAAATCTTTAAATTTCTAGATTTTAACGTTAAAAATTAAACTGTTTTAATTCGAAAATTTTAGTTATTAAAAGTCGTAAACGTCCGATTAAATCTGTATAAGTTATTTTTAACTTAGAAATAACTTCATAATAATATATTCCTAATTAAAATGCCTTATTAAAATATTGCCTCAGTCTTAAATATTTAACTTTTAACCCATTCAATTTTTAATTATTGAATTAAGAAAAAGAAAAATTATTGAATATTTCGCAATATTTGACTTTTTATTTCAGAGGATTTACTTAAAAACAAATATTTAAAAGTAAACCTTTTAAAACTAATTTTTTTGATATAAAAAGCTTTGAATCATTCAAATTTCAAAGAGCTTTCAAAGTTTGAAGGGGGCAATTTTGATTTTAAAAAAATCTTTAATTAGTAAGTGAAGCTGTAGAATTTTGAAGTATAAGTAACAATTAAACACTTAATATTTGTAGAAAATTTTTGAGAAATTTTAAGAGGTATTTAAAAGTTGAGAAAAAAAAATTAATTCAAAACTTAAAATAATTTCAAATAATTTAAAATAAGCTCTAATTTAAAATAAAATGTAGATTTTTGCAGATGTTAAACAAAAAATATAAAAGCTTCTTAAGAATTGTGAAAGTCTTCAAACAAATAAAATTTGGAATACTTTAAGTCATTGTTGTTTAATTTACAGGTTTTTTTCTAGAAAGTGTAGGAAAAATTCACTTAATTTTAAAATATATTTAGAATTTTTGAACGAATTTCAAAATTAATTTGGAATTTGAAAAAGTTTTAAACAACTTCTAGATTTCTCAATATTTTTTTCTAAAATTTTAAGGCTCTTCAAGAAAGTTTAAACTGTCTAAAAATAATTTTTAACGGTTCTAGCCTACACATTTTTTAAATTATCTTATTTATAGAAAAAATTTGAAAAGTTTTAGGCTATTTGCACCATAATTTTGGTGCAATAATTCACAGACAGTTTAAAATAAAATGAAGATTTCTGCAGATGTCAAAAAAAAATTCAAAAGCTTTTTATGAATTGTGAAAATCTTCAAAACAATGAAAACTTTTTTTAAGATTCCTAGGCAAACTGATAATAATTTTTAATTTTAGAAACTTATTTTAAGAGAATATTTTTAGTGATTTTTAAACATATCCAAAATAGTCAAAAAAGAATTTGGAATACTTTAAGTCATCGTTTTTTAATTTACAGGGTTCTTCTAGAAATTGTAGGAGAATTAACTTTATTTCAAAAGATATTTAGAATTTCTGTACGAATTTTAAAATTAATTTGAAATTTGAAAAAGTTTGAAACAACTTCTAGATTTCTCAATATTTTTTTCTAAAATTTTAAAGCTCTTCTAGAAAGTTTAAACTGTTTAAAATTAAAAATAATTCAAATTCTAGTTTGAGAAATGTTCAGTTTTTTTTTTATTTTGCAATTTTTAACGGTTCTAGCCTTAATTTTTTTTAAATAATCTATTAAAATTTTGGTTTAATTTATTAAATAATTCTACAATAATTAAAAGAATTGCAAATGTTAACTTTCAGTTATGTTTTTTGTATTAAATCTTTATCTTTGAACACTATAATTTATAAAAGTTAAAAATTCTAAACTTTGCAGTTTATCTGCATTTCATTAAAAATTGTTCAATGAAAAAGAGTTAGTACCTTCCATTTTTTAATATAAATTATTGAAAATTTAAATACAACATGTTTGAATTAAAAGTTTTTTGAACTTTAATTTGAAAGTTTTAAGATTGAAACGTTCTTCTTTGAGTGCTCTAATTTTTAGTTTATTTTTTATTAATTCAAAGGGTAAAGTTTTTAGCTTTAAGAGTTCGATTTTTTTAATTTTATTGCGAACCGTCAAGAAACTGGGAAATGACCGGACACTTTTTTCTTCGATTAAAAGGGCCACCCTGTTTTTTACAGAAAAAAAATTAAATGAAAGATATGATACTTATTGCTCCATAAAATATCCTCAAATAAAAAACTCAATCTTTAGAAAGAAGAAAATTATTTCTACTTTCTAAAAATGTATGAAATACTAAATTAAGAGAAAGTTCTCTGAGAGCGCTTCTAACCAAACCTTAGATAACAATTCTGACATTGACAAAATTCTGAGAAAATGGAACGACATTATAAAATATTTAAAACCTTGATATCTTCTGAGCTCATTCCAATGCATCAAAAATGAACTCGCGAAATTGGAAAACCTGGTAAGTCGAGATTCAGATTTTTCATGATTTTTATGGAAGATTTAAACCATAAAAAACCTTTTATTCTACCTGTCAAAATTCAAGTCCTGAATTTTCAAATTATTGAATTTTTTTATTCTCTGATTTTGTCAAGTAGTTATAACCTCGCTTTAGATGAAAAGATTAAATTTCGAAATTCAGAAATATTGTAAATTTAAGGTTGTTTTTTTCACTTTTATAGAAAATACACCATGATACATATATTAACAGATAGAGATTTGACCTCTGTCTTTTTACATTTGACCCCAGACTCGTGTCCTGTGACCTTTTAGCTTTTATCTTTAACCATTGAATTTTGACACATGATATATAATTTTTAAGTTTTGAAATTCGACTTGTCATCTCTGACCTCTGACATTTTATTTTGACTTTTCAATTGTTGGCTTTTGGCCTGCGATTTTACACATTTGACCCCAGACTTTTGAAAAAAGACCTATGAACTATGACATATGACCAATGACCCTATGCCCTGCTATATTTAATCTTTACCTATCAAATTTTAATCCAGGATCTCTAGCCTTTGACATTTGACATTTCACCTCTAATTTTCGATCTCTGGTATTTTATTTTCATGTTTTGACCTCTTACTTTTGACTTGTGATGTATGACCTCTTACATATAACCATCAATTATAACTTTTAGCCATTAAACTTTGACCCACGATCTTTAACCTTTGACTTTTAACCATCAAACTTTGACGATTGACCTATCACTTTGAACCTCTGTCATCTAATCTTTGTATTTTGACCCCTGATTTTTGATGCTTTAATTTCAATCCTGACCGCCCCCCCCCCCCCGCCCATTAATTATGATACCTATAACTTTTGAAGTTTAGTCATTGATGACCCATAAACTGACTTCTTACCTTTGACCTATGATCTCTCAACTTTTCTATGAAAAATTGCATTTTATTTTTGGTAAAACAAGTCAAACAATATGCACTTTGTAATTTACAAAGTGACTTTATAATTTATTCTGATAATTATAAAGTATTGTATACTCAAAACGAATATAATGTATTTAGCCTATTTAAAGTAATTTAAATTCAAATTTAAGAAACATTTTTTTACAAATTTGAAATTATTGTTTAGAAGATGTTATTATGAAAAATTGACATTTTTCTTATATTTTTATTATGAAGAAACAGCTATACAAGAGATAAATATATTATAGATAATTTTATTTTTTATCTCAATTATACATAAATTTATTATATTTTATTTTATCATTTATTCTTTCTATATTATTTATTTCAAATTAACACAAAACTGAAGTGTTTTTTGGAAATGGTCTCTAAAAAGTTTTTTTATTTTTATGTAAAAATTTAGCCTTGCAATATTTTTTCATATCTTGCATACACAGAAAAAAATTGATCGTCAGCCTGAATATTTAGAATGTCAGACTGACTATATTTGGGTTTTAAATATGGGACAGCCCCCTAGATGGTTGGACATACAATCCGCGGATTATCAAAATTTGATGCTTAGGTTTACTATCCCAGAATGCCAAGCTTGCGATTCTTGAGTGTCAAAATTTGAAGGCCAGATTCACTATCTCAGAGTATCAACTTTACGATGCTGGGAGTTTGTACTAGATTATCTTAGAGTGTCAGCTTTAAAATCCAATACTATTTAGGTAGAGTTTAGAAATTGGTAAATTTGATAATTTTCATATACTTAAAATGATTGTCTGAAGGTCCTGGGTTCAGATCCCAGCGGAGATAGAGACATTTTTTCACAATCTTAAGATTTATCAATATTTTAACAATACTGATATAGACCAGTAGACAAACAAAATTAACATCTAATAATAATAATTAAAATGATTATCTCTGTTAGTCAAAACAACTATCGTGGATAATCAAAACTACTATATTTTATAATGGAGCAGATTATCTTGGGTAGTCAGATTTTTTTTAATTATTAAAATAATTAATAAAAAATGAATTTTGTGATATACGAGAAACATCACTTGATGTGGGTATATTTCTAGTTGCATATATCTTGTGTTATTAAAACCCCATGCTAGTTTTTTTTAAAAAACAGTGTACCTGTAAATACCCGCATTACGTGATATTTCTGGTATGTTGAACAATTAATTAAGTTTTTAAAAATATGTAAAATATTAAGAAATGGATTAAATAAGTGAACTGTAACTTTTTAATTAAAAATACGAATGTCTTATTTTTATACAAAATAAATATAAAAGAAACAAATTTCCCCCAAAATAGTTAGATTTAACCAAATACTAATATTTTCAAAACAAAAAGTCGAATTTTTTCGACAACAGTTGGACTTTTAGCAAAATGGGTCAACCAAGAAGGATAAATCTTCAACGAAGAAAGATGACTTTTCTACCATAAAAATCGACTTTTTAATTCAAAAGGTTCAATTATATTTAATCTTGAATTTTCATCGAAAAAGTTAGTTTTTAACCAAGAAAGATAAATTTTTTACAGCGAAAGGTCAATTTTATAGAAAAAAGTCAAGCTTTTAAAATAAAAAGTCGAATATTTTAGAAAACAGTTGACTTTTAAATAAAAGAAGATGAATTTTTAACAAGATATTTAAATTCTCAACAAAAATGTTTAACTTTTAACGAACAAGAATAATTTTTTACCCAAAAGGACGACTTCTTAACAAATTATATGAATTTTATAAAAAATAATTACATTTTCCACGAAAAACTTTAATTTTCTACAAAAAAGTTAACTTTCTGCCCAAAAAGACGTTTTTTTAGAGAAAATATATACATTTTTTATCGAATAATTAAATTCTCAACATAAACATTGAACTTTTAACAAACAAAAATAATTCTCTACGCAAAAAAAGTCTTTTTATGAAATTATATAAATTTTCTACAAAATAATTATATTTCCAAAAAAAGAGTTTAATTTTCTACAAAGAAAGTTAACTTTCTGCCCAAAAAGACGATTGTTTGGAGAAAATATATGAATATTCTATCAAATAACTAAATTTTTAACAAAAAGTTCCATTTTTTACAAACAAGAATATCGTTTTTCTCAAAAAGACGACTTTTTAACAATAAAACATAAATATTCGACTAATCAGTTAAATTTTAAACTTCTTAAACTTTTCCAATAAACTGGCTGAAGTATTACTCAAACATAGAATAGTTCAATTATAAGATAAAAAACAATTTAAAACTAAATATAAGTAAATTTTTTACAATCTTATAAAAATTTAAACAAAAAAATGAATTTTTAAACAAGATTATCAATGTTCTACAAAAATAGCAATTTTCAATAAAATACATGAATTTTAAACAAACTTATTCAATTTTTAATTCAAAAAGACGAATTATCTACAAGGAATTAAAATTTGAAACCAAAGAGATGAATTTTAGATAAAATGATGAATTTTTCGACCAGAAAGACGAATTTGGAAGAAATGCAGATTTTACAGTCCAGAAAGAAATTCCATTTTTAGTAAAAAAAAATAACAAAAAGCTTTTACCTATAGGAATAGATCGATGTTTTGTTGGCTGCATTGCCAACTCTTCATGAGCTCTACATCCAGAAAAAGGTTTTGTTGAATCAAACTAACTTTCGTTTGATTTAAAGAAATTTTTTTGTTTATTTTTTTATTCGATTTAAAGTTATAATTCGTTTATTTAAACGGAAAGTTTCTTGAAATTAAAGAAATATAATTTTTTATTTGAGCTGTATATTTCTTTAAATGAATGAACATTTTCTTTGAATCCAATAATGAAGAAAATAATTCCATTCAATTTAAAACAATAATAAATCTAATTAAATACAAGCACAAAGCAGACAAATTTCGTTTTTCTTCTCGTCGGAATATTTTTTGAATAATCGGATTCGACAACTCTAGTTTCAAAAAACTTGCATGATCTGTTTGTTCACCTGAGGAAAAAAGTTAATTTTAATATTTTTTGTGTGTAAATAAATTTTGTTCTTTCATAATTTGCAATTCTTCACGAAAATTTAAGATAAAAAAAATAAATTGTCACGAAATTGTGCACATGAGGTCAAGATTTAAATTATTACCAAGAGGCGTCCGTATTCGCAAAAATTTGACAACACGTGTCAGTGTTAAAAAAATCTTTTTTTGGTGCAAAGAAATAATTTGCTTATTTCAATTTACTGATTCTGATGAAATTATTTCTTTGATTGCTTCTAGGAACTGTTTTGAATCAAAATAATTTTTTTTTGAATAAAGAAAATCATTGAAACAAATAATATTTTTAAATAGAAGAAATAACGTGATAAAATTGATTAAAATGAAATAAATTTTATTTGTATGATGAAACAAAAGAACCTAGTCAAAAAAAGTTTTTTTTTAATTTAAAAAGAACTTTTTTCAGGGTATACGTATTTGTGTCCTATTGATATTATATCCTGCAAAAGAATATTAAAGGACAGTGAATCATATTATAGATTAATTTATTTTTAAAATAATTTAAGTGAATAATAAAATAATTACAGTGAGCAACTTTAAACTCTTTATTGTTCTAACCCTACTTTCAAAACTGTTAGTCCCAAAAGCTCTCGAGACTTCTACATCAGGTAAAATAGATACCTACCATTCCCAGTTACAGCAAGTCACGAGAAATAACAGAAAACCGCAGATATACTTTTATGTGTAAAAAAAAAAACGAAAATTTATAATAGAGATAATCGAAATTAATGTCAGTGTCGAGTTGATTATTCCTGATAGTGAATTTGACCAATCTTTAATGGTACAACAAACTGAAAACAAAATATTTAAATTAACCATCTGAGAGTTTCGATTTGATCATCCCTGATAGTAAGTTTGACACTCTGGTGAGGTCAAAGGCAGGGAAGACATGGTATTTAACTTGACCATACTAGAGTGTCTATTTGACAATCCCTGAAAAGAAGGTTGATTATCTGTAGAAAAATTAAGTCATATATTTACAATTATGTTATATATAACAAATTATGTATTGTACATAATACATTCTGGAAGGTCAAACTGACCATTTAAATTTTGACACTTAAAGTTTGACTATCTATTTTTTCCGTGTAGTTCGACTGGAAAATAGAAGTTTTTTATTTTCATAAAATCGCGGTAGCTTGTGATGGGCGATATTCGAACTATCAACACAAACGTCACATAAACAAAATAAAAAAGATAAAAAAAGATGAAAAAGATAAAAAAAATAGAAATTTCAATAAAATGTTAAAAAATGATATAGCCTGAATGAAATAAAAAATAAATCAGAAGAGGCCATCAGATGATCAAGGATATTGCACTTTAAAGTAATTTTTATTTCTTGTCTAAGTTATTTTTCTTTCATCATATTTAATAAATTAATTACTGACGATTGTTAAGACATACCTTTATTGCATAATTTAAAA
>JAAAKG020046460.1:0-18649 GCA_010014905.2 Druon quercuslanigerum
ACTCCTTCAGTGATTTAAAATTCAAGTTGATCAAGTTGAAATATTTCAATTTTTATTAGATATTTAACTTTGTATATTCCACTTCATAATATATGACTTTCTAATATATCTTTTTAATAAAAAAATTATTATTTAAAATATAAATAGGTACATTTTTTAACTGTTATTATACAGATGGATTTTATTATTTTCATAACAAGAATGCTATTAAATAATAAAAATTGATTAATACTGAAATTTAAACTTTTAAAAGGTTAAATTACTTACAACATCAAATTGTGTAAGTTTAAAAAAGAATCTAAATATTGTATGTTCAGATATCGTTTATTTAAATAGAAAAGGAAGAAGTTTTTCGTATATAGGGGAAAAACGGCAATGGGGGAAAGACTGTGACCCCCGAAATAAATTTAATAGTCAATTTCGATTAAAAAACATAAGAAAAAAATACAGGCATAAGGAATCGAGCCCAAGCTTTTCGGTTACAAATTTGAAGCGCTACGTTACGAGTTTGGTAATATTCCATTATTGAGAGTTGTATGAATCTAACAAAAAATTCGGAACGTGCAGGTTTCCCTTATAGAATAAGAAGTTGACTCTAATACATTCGGAAATGTCTTTAAACTTCTTTTGACCCAGACATTTGGAAAGCAATTTTTTAAATATTTTGGCAGAGTTGGCCAGCTTTATGTTATTCCAGAGAGGATCGACTCTGCGAAAAGAATCTCGAATTCGATAAATTTAAGTGAACTTTCACATATAAAAAGATTTTTCTCATTCGTGCCGCAAACACGAAGGAAACAAATTCAGGGGTGGCGGTGGGAACACGTCTCTTAAAATAGCGACGTGTGTTCCCTTCGTTCCCCCCCTCGAAGGCGCCTTTTCAGGCCGTGTTAGTTTCCTCTCAGAATCTAACAGTGGCCACAAAAATCGACATTTCCTCTTCTTCAAGAATGAGGGCTTTAACGAGCTTAATACCGAGATCTTGATACAAGAACTGATGGAAGAGAACCTCTGATTATAGATCTTCCATTGTCAGAGATTACTTTCCAAATTCCAATAACTTGAGGAATTTTTCTAGACTTTGTGCAGGAGGGACGATTTCCTCAGATCTGGTGAGACGCTCGCCAACAGTATTTGAAAATAGACACGTCAGGTTGGTGGGTGGTACTCGTTGAATCACAGAATTTCAATAAACCAAGTTGATTTTCGTTCTCGAATATGTGTGGCCACTGAATTTAATCTTCGGAACGTTGCAGTGTGTCGTCTTCGAATTAGCCGGCTCTTTGCGCAAGTCGTACCTGATTCGTGAAAGTGGGCAATAGTGACAAGACCAGTGATATCAAAAGTGTCATGAGTTCCAGGTATTCCTAGGCTGACTGTGCGTTGCTCCAAATTTACATCGTGCTAATTATACACCGCGTCGCACACGCACTTGTAGTTAGTTTGTTGCCCCATGGGAAGCTGAGCGGTGGTACCTGTTACGAGTGAAGATTCAGATTCAGCATTCAAATTCAAGACTTAGATTCGAGATCTAGGCTCAAGATTGAAATTGATTGGAATCGGTACCAAAATAGTGAACGAGAAAGGTTCAATCTCTATGAATACAACCAAAGCACATCCTCTTCTTCGCGAGGAAGAATTGAAATCGATTCGTGCTTGGATTGGTAATACAAAACTAGGAATAAGTGCCCAGCGTGTGAAGAAGAAAGTTTCATAATCCTAAGATGTATAGACGCGATCCTGCGAATTCTCCTAACGAATCTCCTTGGCTGGTGAGGGCGGAAGTTACGATTAGACGCAATTCTCCAGGGAGTTCAGGGTCGACAGGACCAGCAGGAGGGACAGGGATGGTTTATCGATGGAACGCGCAACAACCCACAACTCAATCTTCAATGAATTCCTTGATTAACTCCTCGACACAATCCTCGGTATCATCGCCAGCGTCGCCGCCTTCTTTTGGATTCCAGAGAGGGAATATTTTCTTTACTTCGACGCCACCTCCAAGGACTACTTTGCCGAGGACAGTTTCCCGAAATGAAGGCTCAATTTCTCCCATGGGGCGAGGAGTCAGCGTCTCGGACTCGGGATACACGAGTGAACAGCTCTCGCAGCAATCTTATTCAAGTTTGCCTTCTAGGCGTCCGTCTCAGGTTAATAATCGAAGGTGCAAGAGCACCTGCAGTATTACACTCTCGACTGGAGTCGACAAGGGTGAAAAAAGTGGGTTTATTAGTGATAATGATAATAATATTAATGTTAATGACAGTAGGAGTCGGGTTAGCCAGGCTCCGCAACCTATGGGACCATTTTACAATGATCCTTGGAGTTATCGATCGGCCCATCAACATCAACATACGCATCAGCATGTTGCGACGAGATGCAGATTTAGTACTGTACCTGAGGTCTGTGAAGACTGTGCTGAAGGTTCGTCGACCAGTGCAAGTGCTTTTACAACGCATTTTTGTACCCGAGTCCCTGATAAGACTGTTAATAAGACTGCGGCTGTCAGTAGAGACGCTGCCTCGCAAACTACGGATATTGAAACGCAACATTCTCCTATCTTAGGTGTTAAAACTAGGACGAGAAGAAAAACTCTTGGTGCACGCGGATTGGATGAGCAGAGAAAGAGAAAGGTAATAATGATTAGTAGTTGTCCGTGATTGACTGATTGAATGTTTAAACAATTTGAATAATTTCTATGTTTAACCGATTACATTTACACTGACTTCACGTAGTTCATTTTTTCATGGTAGTTTTCATTGTAAATGGAGCATTTGAAACCGGCAGAAATAGGGCCTATAAAGCTGTATTGATGACAGGTTTCACAGGCCATAATGCGCTTAAACAGGGGAAAGAAGATTTTTTTTCCAAAATAGGGGGAAATTCTTTTTAATCAAATTGATGTGGGTGCTGTATATTAAATTAAATTTTTAAGACATTTACCCTCGAAGCACGCTGTGAGTCTGTGAGACCCTGTGCACTTTTCCGCGGTCTACTATTTTAAAAATACTGATTCGATCAACTTGCAAAAATTCTCAGATATTCTTCAAACGTTATATAATTAATTCGTGTTGTTCAAAAAAGTCGTTTTGATAATCCATATATAAGAAAAATTGTAAAAAATTGAAATTTTTTATATTTCTGGTTAAAATTTCAGCCTTGAAAAATATTCCTGTCAAGAAAATAGTTAAGGGTCTTGAGAGAACCAGAGTGTGCTCCGAAGGTTAAATTGATATTTCCAGCATAATTATTGCACTTTTAACAAATATATGAATTTATAACCAATTAGTTTAATTTTTAACTAAAAAGATGAATTTTCAACCAAGACGATTAATTTTCTACTAAAAAAGTTAAATTTTGAACAATGTATGTAAATTTTTAACAAAAAAGTTCAATTTTAAATGAAAATATTTTTTTTTCCAACCACAAATCGAATAGACAAATTTTCAGTTAAAAAATTGATATTCTACCAATTTAATTTTAATCAAACACTTGCCTTCTTAAGCAAAAACGATGACATTTCGACCACAAGGAATTTATTTCCAAACCAAAAAGAATAATTTTCAACTAAAAAAGATCAATTTTTTATCATAATTAGAATAGTTACATTTTCAGTTAAAAGAGTTAATTTTCAATAAAAATTGTTTTTTTATCTGATATTAAAATAATTTTAGTTTGTGATCAAAATAATTTAATTTTTATTTCAAAAAGTTATTTTTTAAATAACATAAAAAAAAAGATTTTTCTACAAAAAATGTAATATTCGATGTATCAATCAAAAAGTGTTGTTTGGTCAAATTTTTTTTGGATCTAAAATTAAGAAAATTTTAATTTTATTTTAGATCAAAAGCAATTGAATTCCACCAAAATACTAATTTCATACAATATTATTAAATCCTCAACCAAATCCGATTAATTTACAATCAAGATGTGGCAATTTGAACCAAAAAAAAGATTAAATTTGTACTACAAGAGGCGAATTTTCAATCCAAAAATACAAACTTTTAATTTAAAAATATCGATTTTCTACCAAAACTAAAAAAGTTAAATTTTCTGTTAGAAATGTTAATTTAAAACAAGCGAGTTTTGAACCAAAAATGTAACAGTTTATATTTTAAACCAAAAAAGTTTTTTCGTAAATTGTTTTTTGGATTAAAAATAACATTAATTTCAGATCAATACCAGTTGAATGCAACTAAAAAAACGCTTTTTCAATCATTTATTTAAATTTTCAACCAAATACATAAATTTTTAATTAAAATGATGAATCTTATTGTTGAATTTTTAACAAAATTGTCTAATTTTCATAGAAATAATTAAATTTGCAACGAAACACTTGCATTTTGAACAAGAAAAGATAATATTTTTATCCAAAGAGATGAATCATAAAAAAAGAGTTGAGTTTTTAACCGAGAAACATTTTTCAGCCAAGAATGAAAAAAAAATTTCAACCAATTTTACACCACATAGTTGAACTTTAAACTCAAAAAGACGAATTTTTGTCAAAAAATTAACCAAAAAGAACTAGGTCAACCAAAAAAAGGAAAAAAAACGAATAGAGAAAATACTGTGAAGCCTGCGATATTAAATTTTTTTTAAATATTTTATAGAATCAATAGTAGTATTTATTGAAGTTTATTTTTAATAAATTAAAAATATTGTGTAAGACATCTGAAAATGTTCCTTAGAACCTTTCAAAAATGTTAGGCCCTGAACTGAAGTTAGTTTATATTTGAAAAAGTAGGTAAAAACGAACGAACTTTTCTACTGAATAAATATGTAAACGGATAAACTTAGAAATTATTCGAAATGTTTAAATATTTAACTGGTCAAGCGCGGAGGACTAATAATTAGGAAAAGGTTTTTTTTTTGTGGGCTTGAGCTGAAAGATGTTTCAAATAGTGTAATTAAAATCCTTTTTTTTAGATTTTCTAATACCTTGGATAGGAAATTTCTTTCTTATTGTGAGAAAATTACCCCCTATTTTTCCACATTATAAAATGTATATTTAGAGGAAGCTATTTGACTTTAAAAATTCAAATTTTTACAACTTTAAGTATTCTTGTACAATGCAGGCCATTCTTTCTCAGGATGCAAAATGCATCCTTAAAAAAAAGTTTTAAATTATGAAACTTTTAGGACATGTTACTTACTTCACTGACAACAATTTGTATTATTTAATAAAAAATTTGATAGCAATTTTGGTCCTACAATTAAAAAATAGTTTTTTTTCAAAATAAAAAAATATCGATAAATCTAAATATAATTTTTCTTAGATTCTTGCGAAAATAAAAAAAATGTTGAAGATTTCAGATATGACAAAAAAGTATCTAGAAAATTTTTAGGAAAGTTTTTTTATATTACGGGATTTTACAAAATTTAAAGAAAAAGGCCAGTCCGTTTAAAAGATATTTAGGACTTGTAGAAGCTTGGAAGAATTTGAAATATACTTAATGCATTTTCAGAAATCTGTCGAAAGTTTTAATGTATTTTTAACATCTTTAAAACTTTGAAAATTTCGAAATATATTATGGGAATTCATAACTTTAAAAAATCTTTTTAAATAATCTCTTAAAATTAATTTTTTAAAGTAATAAATTATTTTAAAAAATTCCAGTAATCTTAAGAAAATTTTTGCTGTTATTTAAAAACCTTTCAAAGTCATTAGAAAGCTTCAAAATTTTATTTCATAATCTTAAAAACGTTACATATAGATATAGTTTTTTTGAAATCTTTTCAAACTTCAAATTATTTTTGAAACTTTTTAATATTTTATAAATATCTTTTAACATGATTCGAATTTTATATAAACTTTTTGAAAAATCCTTCAAAATAAAAAAAAAATTCTATAAAATCTGCTAGACTCTTTTTCGGAAATCCTTTAAAATGTTTGAAATCTTTTTAAATAATCTCTGAAAGTTAATTTTTTAAAATAAAAAACCATTTTAAACATTTTTAGTGTCTTTTTAAAACTTCTAAACATCTCTTAAACCTACTAGAAGTTTTTTTTGAATGATCTAATTTTGAAAAATTAAAAAAAGCTTCAAAATCATTCTTTATCGATTGTTTAGGAAATAATTTGAAATTTTCTCTGGAATTTTAAGAAAATTTAGTTATTCTTTTGAAATATTTTCATATTATTAAAAAGATTCAACAGTTTTTCCTTTATTTAAATAAAGAGGAAAATAAAATTGCCATGAAGTTAAGGATGACACAAGGGTATAAAAAAAGAAAATCTGTCCGCGTATTTTATGGATGCCTGCTAAAAAGAATTTATCGATTTTTATATATTTTTTCAATTGAAGGACAAGTATTCCTTTCTTTCCAATAGCAGAAATTGTTGTCCGTAAAGTAAGTTATAGTTTCTGAAAGTTTCATAATAAAAAAAAGGGATGAATTTGACCTCTTAATATCAATTTTATCATAAAATCAAAACTTAAAGGATTTTAATACCTGCCTTAAATTTATTTTTGCATAAATAATACAATTTGAGGGCCACAGGGTACCCTAAAAAAGAAATTTCTCTATGGGACAAGATGGAATATTTAAAAAATTTAGAAATTAACGTTTTTAAACTTTAGAAAGTCGGGTTTTCCGTATAAAAACCTTTATAGCGACTTCTAAATATTTTTTCAAAAATCTGGCAAAAATAATTAATGATTTAGACACTAATAGAAAAAAAATTTCGATTCAAGGTATTAGAAAGTCGAAAATAAAAAAAAGAAGAATTTCATGTGGCACCCTAATGTTCAGTGCTTAGATCGACGTGTCCAAATGGTGAACTCTCGAAGCTACAAAATAATAAATTGTATTCTAGACATCAGTGCCCTGAACTCTGTTGTAGCACCTTTGCATTTTGTTTCTTTGAAATGGAACATTTTCATTTGCACACGTCGAAATGTAAAATATCTTTCGTTCAAAGGCCTCGTTTATCTTTGAAAACTAACACCGCGACTCTCTTTTAGCAGAATATAAATTCACCGCCTACCCCGAGCAGCATCAAGAGCTCTTCATCTCACGTAGATCAGGAAAAGTCCGACACATCTTCGAAGGAAGACAGCGAAAAACGAAAGTCTCGTACAGTTCACATCGACGTGTACTGTACAGGAACCGACGACGACTTGAACGACAGTAGCACTGATTCCTCGTCCAGCAAGGACGACTTTGAGAAACCATCCCTAGTTTTCGCCAACAAAGACCTCTCAGTAACCCATACAGAGATCAGTAACAATTCCATTCTTCCCAGAGGTTTCCAGGATGACAAGGCTTTCCTAAAACGAGCTGATGAAAGACGCTGCGAAAGTTTCAGGCATGCTCCAATGAGAATGCCTTCTCTTGCAAGTTCCAAAGGTTACGAGAGCGACGATTTCTTAAGTTCTCTCTACCCTTCACAATTTAGTTCCTACAGTGCTCTCAGAGATTTGGATTCCATAGCCTGGTCAGCAGCTTCCTCGAGCAGTGCCATGCCTCTCGACGCGTATGATTCCTCTTCGGTTACTTCGTGGAAAGACACCGTTTCTGATGTAGAGTCCCTCGTCAATAGCAGAAACAATCTCACGCCCTGTGATAGTTTTGAGTACGCTGAGTCCTCCGATCTAGAAAGGATTAGAAAGTTAGAGACTGCCGGGTCTAGTAGCAAAGCTCAAGATAACTCCAAGACCTGGAAATCACCACAGACTGAAAGAAGACACTTGCTACAGAATAAAAAGATGAATGAGTACATGGAGAAGCATCGAGTTGACTGGTCTTCGGAGGAAAGCCTCGCAGAATCTGATGGGAGTGATGGAGTCGCCTGGAGTTTCCTTTCGAGTGACGATCATCCCAGCACCATCAAGGGAAGGGTGGAACAAGAGACTCCAGTTGTGGCTAATGTTGTTCTTCATGCGAATCCAGAGATCAGAAGACAGTCGCCTGTTCTTGCGAAGGTCGAATCCAGAGTTACTTCTCCGGCTGCTTCAAGAGTTACGTCTCCGCCAACTTCGAGAGTAACTTCTCCTTTTACTTCTAGAGTTACTTCTCCACTGACTTCCAGAGTCACTTCACCTTTTACTTCCAGAGTGACCTCCCCTTTCACGACTCCCCAGGGAGAGAAGACTGATCATATAGTTAAGGCCTCAGTGTTTGGACGGGTCATCGCAGCTTTCAAAAAACCTGGACATCATATCGGCCCGGCGAAGAATCCCTCCTGTTCCTGTGATCACTGTAGAAGATATTTTGAAGAGCGATCTAGGGATCGATCGAGATCCTTCTGCGAATTTGAAAGAAGATCCAGCTCGCAACTTTCGAGGGCCGAGAGGAATAGTCGCTCAGAATGTGCCAGCTCGAGAAATTAAATTTTAATGGACACTGCTACGTGAAAGTTTACTTCTATTTACCGAATTCAAACCTTATACCAATGCAGTAATTGTGAGTCAATAAGTTTCAGCTTCTAAGGTTTAAAGACGAGCATTTATCGATTGAGAGTTGTACCTTTCAATCTTGATCAATAAATATTACCTTTTTTTTTTGTTTTTGTTTTTTATCCAAGCTTCTGATGCAAGATGTACTTTTTATGTTTTATTTTTTTATTTTATTAGAATAGCTAGGTTAAATTGTATTAGCATCCCAATTTTAATACGAAGAGGAAATTCCGAATAACGATTTATTTTTTAAGTTTATTTTTTTTTAAGTTTATAAAAATATGATTTTCCTGAGATTATTGAGAAAATTCAAAAAGATTTTTGAAGATTTCAGATGTCCTAATCTTGACAAAAAATTTAATTTTCAACGAATATGATTTTTATTTCAAATAAAAGACAGTTGATTTCAATTAAAAAAGATAAATTTTCAACAAATTAGTTGAATTCTAAACTATAAAAGATTTTTTTATCATTTGCATTTTAAAAAATTAAATTTTTTCAAACAAGAGGAATTTTTAAACTAAATATTTACATTGTCAAACCAAGAGATAAATTTTCCACTGAAATTATGAATTTTTAATAAATTAGTTGATTCCTCAAACAAAAGGGAACAATTTTAAACGAAAATTATGATTTTTTTCCCAAAAACATAAATTTTCTGTTAAAAAGACGAATTTTCAATAAAATATATAAATTTTCAAACGAAAATAGTTAGGTTTTTAACGGAAGAGATCATTTTGGAACTAAAATGATGAATCTTTAATAAAAGAAAGTAATTTTTTATAAAAAACATATAAATTTTCAACCAAATAAGATTCTTCAGTCTCGGAAATCTTTTAAAGTTTTAAAATGTTTTTAATCTTTTGAAAACTTCTTAAATTCCTAAATATGTTTTGAACTCACACGAATTATTCCTAAAATGTTACAAAATATTTCAAAACGTAGATCTAGATTTTGTCAACATTTTTAGAATCCTTTCGCAATATTTTGATATCTTTTTTAATTTGCTTGAAAAATTAATTTTGAATAACAAAAAGTTTTCAACAAATTTTTCCAGGAATCTTGAGAAAAGTATTTTATTTTTTTGTAGCCTTTTAAACTTTTTAAAAAGATTCCAAGTTTTTTTTTCGAAATCTGCAAAAATTTAAATTCTGTTTTAAACTTTTGTAAATCTTTTCAAAACTTGAATATTTAAAATTTAATTTAAATTATTTTAAAATATTCTGAACTTTTTAACAAATTTGTTAGTTAACAAATCTTCGTAAAGTGTTCCATTGAAAACTTTTAATTATATCTCAAACTTATTTGAATTTTTTATCATTTTGTTTCAAAATTTGAGGAAATCATTTGAAATGTTTTGATATCTTTTTCATTTTTTCTTGCAATCAATATTTAAACCTTCTCAAGGTTTCATTTATTTTCGTATCTATTTTGAAAATTTGAAATACCTAAAAATCTTTTATAAATAATTTAGATTTCATTTTTTTTAATCCTGCACAATTAAAACAATTTTCTCAAAATCTTCCAGATTCTATTTCGAAAAGATTTAAAATCTTTAAAATCTGAAACTAATATTTTTAAATAAATCCTAATTCGATAAAAATATTTTCAGAAATCTTTTTGCCGACACCGGTAATGGTTTTTTTTCCATAATTTAATTTTTTTTATCTCTTTTAAGTGTGAAAAAGTTTTCAACTTATAGTGCGTTAGCAAAATGCTTAGAATAGAATTATTTCCCAATATTACAGAATCATTTACAATTAAAATGTTCTCTTTTATCAATAATGTTGACATACATTTATAAGTTAATTTTATCATGAAATAAAATGGCGTATTTAAATTTTCGATTTCAACATTGATATTGCAGAAAATTTGTAATCTTCATTAACCAGTTAACTGGTAATAACGCATAACTGGTAATTACGTTTAACTAGTTTTTTTTGGTCGCTGATAACGAATCTGAACTTGAAATTACGAAATTCTAATTTGACATATCTAATATGACGGACTAAAATGCAAAAAGTCACATGATTGGAATAAAAGTTAGTACAGCCGGGGTTTTATTGGTCGCTGATGACGAATATGTTGTCAAAATTGAGAAATTCAGTCATTTCGAGTCCACCAGTTAACTGGTTAATAGATAAACAAACTAACAACAGCCACTAAAACTTTTCGATAAGAATTGTGTCCGTTATTCTCGAAATATTTGGCAATATGATTTTTTTCTAAATAAGAAAAAAAAGTTTTTTATTTGAACACGACTTGTATCCTAGGCTCAAGCAAGTTTGGCAGAGTCCAGTCGAAAATTGGACTTACTCAGATTATCGCTAGAACTCAGAAGACAAGAGCTGCCAGCCGATAGTGCCACGGCGGCCCAGCTAAAACGTGAATTGGCTAGCGTGCAGTCAGCCAGCCCTGTTCCAGTTACTTACACGTCTTTGCAACCTTTTCGTGGACCGCTAGAAGGCAGAGCAACTGTTCCTGCATCTGTCTCAAGATGCGCCGCTGTCACCGGCCAGTTAGAGGTATGCATACAAACAATTCCATCATTTATAAATAACACTAAATGCTTTCGCAATACGTCAAAACTTGTCACATCTTTGACCTGTTCTCGTAAATATGACGTCGTCTATTTTTTTCTAAATGCATCCAGAAATTAGCAGGATAGGGTGGCTGCATATCGGAGAAAAAATCTGGAAAACCTTACAATTTTTTTTTAATTTTTAAATATTTTTCACCATTGGACCAGTTAGTTGCAAATTTTCAAGTATTTAATTTGTTAAATTTTTCGTGATTGAGCAAAAAATGTTTCCACTTTTTTTGGGGGTAAAATTGATGGAAGTAAATAACCTTAGACGAAGAAAACGGACAATTTTTTTGTCGTAAAATAATATTTTAAAACATGATGAAAAATGCAATTTTGTTCATTAGTACCTAAAGTTGCAAAAAATGTTTTTCACCTTTTTTATTTTTTTATACTTTTTTTTTTAATAAACTAAGCAAAATTTTTGTTCTTATTTTACGGATCCTGAATCATAAGCTTTTTTTTTTTACAAAAGACCCGTAAAAACAGAAAAATATTTCTGTTTGAAACTTAAAAATAAGTACGAGTTTTTTTAGTTTATGGAAAAAACATAAAAAAATATTAAAAATTTAAACATTGACAAAAGTGCATATTTTTGTCATTTTTTCAAATATTATATTTCGAGGGAAAAATTAATCAATAGGTATTTGTTTGTAATGCCGTTCAATTATTTGAGTTCAATCATTTTGACAACACAGTCATTTTAGTAACTTTTTTTGAAATCACTTTTTAGACACTTTTTAAAGTGAAAAAATCATATTAGTGAATTTTCTTTGAATAAACCCACCAATGGGTTAACTAATGTTCAATTCGGGTCTATATCTATTTCTGAACTTTTCTGAATTCCTCTAAATTATTTCAGCACATTTTAAAAAATTCTAAGAAAATGTACCAATTTGAAGGGAATTCAAAGGATTTTAAAGATTTTAGGGTATTTCTATAAATCCTATGGAATTTTGAGCAGCTTTAAAAAGTTTTAAAGAATTTCAAAAGATTTTAATAGAATCTGAAATATTTTAAGGTATTTTAAAGGATTCCAAATATTTTAATAATTTGAAGATATTACAAAGGAATTTAAAGATTTTCGGATATTCCAGGGAATTTTCATAAGCATTGAAAAATTGCAAGGGATTTTAAAAGATTCTAAAGTGTTTTAAATATTAGGGAGCATATTAAGATTCCAACGAATTTTGAATAGATCACAATAATTTGAAAACATTTCAAAGGCTTTTTTATTTGAACTTCTAATGCAAATAGACGAATTCTCAACAAAATAGTTGATTTTTTAACTAATTGGTTAAATATTTAAAGCAAAAGGAGGACTTTTTTAGAAGATAGTTAAATTCTTAACAAAAAATTTATTTTTTAACTAAGAAAGATGAAGTTTCTACCGAAAAAGATGAATTTTCTATCCAAACAGACGAATTTTGTACAAAATAGTTGAATTTTGAACCAAACAGGATGACGTTAACAAATTAGTTGAATTTGTTTACGAAATAATTAAAATTTCAACATAATAGTTAATTTTTTGACCGAAAAGATTAAACTTTCAATCAAAAAAAGATTATTTTCTTGAAAACAGGGGAACAAAGAATTCCTGAAAATAGTGCAATGAGGGGAATAGGGAAAAGAATGTGCAGCCTGTAACTAAAATATAATATATTGGCTTTTCTTACTGGATAAATATTTTTATAGATAATTTTTACCAATCACTTTTTATCATGTACTGCTGGTAAAATTAAAAAAAAACCCTTATTTTATAAACTTTAAGGATTTTTGATTGAAAATTAAATAAAAGTCCAGGTCCAGTGGTCACTTTGATTTAAAAAAAGAGAGTTTGTGCAATCTAAGGAAATTTTAATGGATTCTGATAATAATAGTTTCAATTTTAAAGTCGATTTTGGATATTTTAAATAGGACAACGCTGCACACTGGGCTAGGATCCAAAATTCCTGGCCAAACCCCAGGAAGTCGATATTTTTCTCTTAAATTTCATACTCACGGGTTTTTGGGGCCGCTAATTACCAAAGAAACCTTTTACAATTTCAAATTCAATATTCAACTTTAATATTTACAGGTAAGGTTAATGGGATGTCAGGATTTAGCAGAGGAAGTACCTGGTCGCACGAGAAGAGAACATCCAGCCAGTCCCGATTTACGCAGCTTTGTTAAAGGAGTTACTGGAAGAAGTTCGAGCAAATCTTACAGTGTGAAAGACGAAACCAGTAGTGAGTATTCTTCTCTTTATAAGAAGGAAAAATCGGAAATACCCCTGGAGAATTTTCAACGAAAAAGATTAAATTTCTTGCAAAAAAAAAGGATTTTCAAGAAATTACATAAATTTCTAACCAAAGACTTGAATTTTCTAACGACAAAAAGATCAATGGAACAGTTAAATTTTCATTTAAGAGACTTAATTTTCAATTAAAAATACGAATTTTCTACATAACAGTTTAATGCTGTACCAATTTTAAACTCTGAAAATGAAAATTTTTAACAAAAAAAGTTCATTTTTAACCAATCAGTAGAATTTTCAGCAAAATAAATAAATTTCCAACAACTAAATTAATTAAAAAAAAAAGAATTTTCAACTAAAGTTGTGAATCTTCAATCCAGACAATGAACTTTTAAGAAAACAGTTCAACTTTTAATCAAGGAGTTGAATTTTTCATCTAAAAAGATGAATTTTCAAAAGATGTTATTTTAAAATAAGGAACAGTTGGATTTAAGCAAAAAAAAAATAATTGTCAGCAAAAGACATTAAATTTTATCCAAATAGAATTTGCTGCAAAAGCCGAAAATATAACTTTTCTATAAAACAGTTGAATTTACAACAAAATTAATGTTTTAATGTTTTAAAACAGTTTTATTTTAAACCAAAAAATTTATATAAATTGAATTTTTACAAAAGTACAAAATTTTCATCCAAGTTCTTGAATTTTCGAGCCAAAAATACGAACTTTCTGCAAAAAAGTTAAATTTTCCAATATAAAGTTTACTTTCAAAAATACGAATATTTCTTAAAAGAGTTGAATTTTCATCAAAAAGATAATTTGCAACCGAAGCAGATTAATTTTTAACCAGACATTTGCATTTTTAACAAAAATAGGCTAAATTGTCACAGAGAGGGCTGAATTTTCAAACCAAAAAGATGAAGATTCACCAACAACAAAAATCTGATTTGGAATGGGGAATTTTGAAGAAGTGCTATAATTCTGGCTTTAAACTGAGAATTTTCAAAAGAAATACAATTTTTAGTTGGAACGGGGAATGTTCGTAAAGAATTAAAAGTTTCACTTCGGGACAGGGAATTTTCAGAAACAATTATAATTATGAGTGTGTGTGTGTGGGGAATAAATAAAATATTTTAAAAATTCAAAAACAAATTATAATTTTGACATTGGACAGGGAACTTTCTTAAAGAATTTTTATTTGATTTGTAACTGATAATTTTTTTTACATGGAATGTCAGTCAAAAATTCCCTGTTTCAAATTCACAGAGATATTATTTTACTTCTTTATTATGCTGGGCATTTTCGTCACTGAGAAACAAAAACGGGAATTTGATTCAGCGACCGAAATTTTTATTTGATTGCACTAAAATGAATATTAAGTTTTTTTAAAGTGAAGAGCAAATTATATATGTTTTAAAGTGAAAATATAACTATTCTAATTATGATTTATAACAGGGCATTTTGAAACAGATATTATCTGTAATTCTCCATTTTTTTCAAGAAGTTTTCCAAAAGAATTATAATTCTGAATTGGGACATGAAAATTTCAAAAAGAAGAAGACTTAATGATTAATTTACCACTAAAAAAGTCAAATTTACAATAAACTGCATGAGTTTTGAACAAATTTGTTGAATTTCGAAACCAAAAAGATGAATTATCTACAAAACAGTGGAATTTTTTAAACTAAATTTGTGAATTTTCAAATAAATAGTTTCTTCTTTAACGAAGTATTGGAATTTTGTATTAAAATAGTTGAATTTGTTACTAAAAATATGTTGTTTTTTTAAAAATAATAAAGTAATTTTCTAAGAGAAAATAATGAATTATAAACAAAATACATCAATTTTTAACAAAAACAAATAAATTTTCGCCATGAAAGTTTAATTTTTTTAAATTCCAACACAAAACGAAACAAATTTTCAACAAAGTAATTAAATTTTTTAATAAAATATTAAAATTTTTAAGGAAACGAGATGAATTCCGAACAAAAACTACAATTCTAGACATTTCATTGGAAAAGAACTCATTTATACACTTCAGTAATATTTTTCACACCAGTATTTACATTATTTGGTTTATAACCTCATAAAAAACTTTTCTATTTTTTCAGGCGATATTATGGCAGTTATTAAATTAGATAATCAGACAGTAGCACAAACTAGTTGGCGACTCTGTTCCCAGCAGGCTTGGGATCAAAGGTAATTAAAACTCCCTAATTAACTCTGTTAATTAAAGTTTAATCTGAAATTGTTGAAAATTGCAATGACCCGAATTTGCCACAGGTTTTCCATCGAACTAGACAAATCTAGAGAATTGGAAATTGGTATTTATTGGAAAGACTGGAGGTCTCTCTGCGCAGTGAAGTTTTTACGTTTAGAAGAGTTTATTGACGATGTTCGACACGGGATGGCGTTGCAACTAGAACCACAGGGTCTCCTGTTCGCAGAGATCAAATTCCTAAATCCGATGATATCCAGGAAGCCGAAATTACAGCGCCAGAGGAAGATCTTCAAGCAGCAAGTGAAGAACTTCCCGAGGGCGAATCAAATGAATATCAACGTCGCCACCTGGGGAAGACTTCTCAAACGGTCCGCACCTTCTCTACACAGCACCAGGAGTTCCGAAAGTCCCCCCTCAAGCGTAAGCTGTAGGTTTTCTCCTTTTAATTTTTCTTAAAGGCCATACATAAATTACGTAGAGTTTTTTCACTAAAATTTTAAAACACGTATCCACCTTTGTTAGTACCTTTGTAAGTTTTAACTCCCCAATCTTGCGTAATTTTCAGGCCTCACAGACCGGACCCAATATCCCTTATTGTACCCTATATTCACTTAATGTCCCTAAAATAACGCTATTTTCAAGTTTCGGTCCCAGTGGTCCCTGGGCGACAGATTAGAAATGATATCTATTTAAATTCGAAAGCCTAGTTATATTTAAAGAATCCGATAAATTTTTAATAAATTTCAACTATTTGAAAGGATTTTCAAGATTTTAGGGTATTTTTTCTAAACTTCTAAGCTATTTTTAAGAGCTTTTAGTTTGAATTATTTTAGGAAATTTCAAAAGATTCCAAGGAATTATTAATTAATTTCATTAATTTTGAAAGGATTCATAAGACTAAATAAAGATTGCACGGCATTTTACATTATTTTAGTGTATCTTAAAGTATTTGTTCACGAGAAGTGGGGTGTTTTGTAGGATATCAAAGGGTTTTTAAATATTGTAGGGAATCTTGAAAGATCCTTAGGATTTTTTATTTGATTTTAATAACTTGAAGGGATTTCGAAACGATTGCAATATTTTGGAATTAAGAATTTTATAGAATTTCGGAAGATTTCAGGAAATATTATCATAGAATATCACGAGATTTTATAATATTATATTGGATTTAAAATTATTTATTCAAGAGAAGTTAGGTATTTTGTAGGTTTTCAAAGTTTTAAAGAGGTTTGAAATTATTTTTTGGAATTCACCCTAAATTCTTATTTATTTATCCTGAATTCTTTTAATCTTTTGAAATTATTAGAACTTTTTTAATTCACTCGTATTTTTATAAATTTACTCAATTCTATTTATTTCAATTCATTTTTTATAGTTTCTATTTAATTGATAATAAGGATTTATTGATAGAATTATCAAATGATTTGAAATATTTGAAAGGTGGTTTTTTCAAATACCCTGGCATTTTCAAGAGCTTAAAAATTGTAAAGGATTTAAATTTTTTTTAATGATTTAAAATATTGTAGGTTATTTAAAAAGATTACAAAGACATTTTTTATTTATTTCAGTACTTTTATCAAAGATTCCGAGGCAGTTTCAAGGACTTTAAAAAATTTCCATGGATTTTAAAAGATTTCAAAGACTTTGAAATATTTTAGGGTATTTTAAGATTCCGATGGATTTTCAAGAGACTAAATTAATTTCAAAGGATTTGCAAAGGTTTTAATCATTTTAAGGGATTTCAATATTTAAATGTATTTAAAGGAATTTATTCGCACGATGTGAGAAATTTCGTGGTGTTTCAAAGATTTGAAGAGATTTTCAAATATTTTTTGCTATTCATTTGGAATTCGCTGTGAATTCTTAATAATTGATCCTTAGTTTATTTATTTAATGCAATGGATTCTTAAAAAGTTTTTGTTTCATTTATTTTGAAGTCTCTTAAACTCACTTTAAATTCGTAGGCCTTTCATCCACTTATTTTGATTGCCCTTTGAATTTTTATAAACTAATTTCAAACTTACTCAATTTAATTTTTTAAAATATTTTTGAATTGTTTCCAATTCACTTGATTTCTTCTTTAATTCAGCTTTATTTTTATGAGTTGCATCGAATTTTTCTCATTTTCCTTAAACACCATTATATTCTCACAAATTTTACTGAAATCAGTGATTTTTTCTCTCGATTTTTAAAATTATTTCCAATTAATTTGAATTTTTTTAATTGGTCACTTTTTGCAAATTAAGTAGGGATTTCTATATTTTAAGAGATTTTAAATTATTTCTAGGAATTGAGCCTGGATTCTTTTAAATTCTTTGGAATTCCTTTGAATATTTCTAAGCTTATTTTAAAGTTACTAAATTAAATTAATTTGTTTCATATTTTTAAATTGTTTTCAATTCATTTGAACATTTTTAAATGCACCTAGAATTTTTATGAACTTCATCGAAATTCTTCTCATTCACAATTACAATATAAAATTTAATGGCAATAATTGTTCAAATGTATTATATTATATTTTTGATTGAAAATTCGTCCTCCCATGTAAAACACTTTACGTATTTTAGGAACGGCCTCTTAGGAATATAATATAATAAAATTGATCCTTAAAATTCTTAATTTCAGGCCCTCAAACTTCACAAATCACATTCGATTCTCCCGCGGAAGATAAGCCCGAAACACCTGGGGAATTGCCAGATCCGGACAAAGGAGGCTTAGGTGGCGCTCGACCTTTGGGAATGAGCTTAAATGAAAGTCCTGTGCTGCCAAGTCCTCCCGAACATCCTCCCCCTCCGCCCCCATCTTTGTTAAAGAAACCTTCAATGCCAGCGCCTCCTCCTCCTCCGAAATTAGATCAAGAGGTAAGTCTTAAAAATGTCCTCAAATTAACGTCAAATCTAATAATTCACATAGAAAATCAATAATACTTATTAATTCATATTAAAAGCGTGACGTTTATTCTTTCCATTAAAAATGTACAATATAATTGGGTTTGCATTAACGGTTGAGGTTTCTACTCAAACTTTAATAAAGCAATAATTAATTAATAATAATAATTCAAAAAAGCGCAAATTATGATTATTAAATCATAATTTGCGTTTTTGTTTTTCAAAGCACAAGCACGTGAATAAATTCAATGCTCACTATTTTCTTTCGACAAGGTAATAATTACCAGGGTGGCCGAAGGTCAGGGAAAACCTGGAAATCAGGG
>JAAAKG020046471.1:0-18648 GCA_010014905.2 Druon quercuslanigerum
AGGTGTGTTAAGGAATAGGAAGAAGGTGAAAGAAAAAAATGTAAACCCTTAGGGGACACATTAGAAGCTTCCACTAATATTTAAAAAAATTAATTTTTAATCAACCAAAGAACGAGTTTTTAAAAAATTATTAGAGCCAAGAATATTTATACTCTACCAAACAACACTAATTTTAACAGAGTAAATTAATTTTAAGCTAAAAAAGATAAATTTTGAACGAAAATGGTAGCAGTTCAATTTTCATTAATTTCATTTTCATTAAATTTATCCCAAAAAAGACGAATTTTCATAAAAACAACAGAATTTTCAACTGAAAAAAGTAACTTTTAATCACAAAATGGAATAGTTTTTTATTTATTTTTTTTTATTTTAGTATATTATTTGTAGAATGATGAAAATTATCATTGTTATTATCTCTTCAAAATAAAATAATGAATTATAATAAATTGACGAATAATAATAAATAATAATAATTTCATAATGATGTCTGAAATAAATAACAGCACGATTATTATTTCTTAATAATTATTAAACTATTTAATTCAAAAATTAAATTTTCTGTTGAAATTAAAACTTGTCGGGTTGTAAATATAATAATTTTCTGCGAAAATTTGGCTTCTTTTTAGTAAAAAATGCATTTATTGTAGCAGAAAATTCAATTATTTTGTTAAAAATCAAACTTTTCCTTAAAAATTTAACTATTTATTTAAAAAAATTTTTTAAACGTTTTTTAGTGAAAATTCGTTTCTTAGGCTGGATTTAACCAATTAGTTATAATTAAAAATTAATTACCAATTTAGAATCTATTTCTGGTTCAAAAGTCATCTTTTTGGGTGAAAATTACATTAATTGGTGGAAATTTACCTTTCAGGTTGAAAATTTAATTATTTGGTTAAACTTTCAATTAATGGGTTAAAAATGTATTCGTCTTTTTTTAAAATTTAAGTATTTAAATAAAAGTTAAACTAATTTCTTACAAATGTATTTTTGAAGGTTTTGCCGTTTTATTGAAATTTTAGCTATTAGTTGAAATTTGAAAATTAATCTTCTTGGATAAAAATTCATGTTTGCCTGTTAAAAATTCATCGATTTGAATGTAAAAGCTAAACTATTTTAATAAAAATTAAATAATTAATATAAAAGGTAAGCTGTTGTAGAAATGAGCTTTTTTATTAAAAATTATTGTTTTGTGTGAAAATGTTTACTGTTTTATCAATATAGTTGTAAATTCTTGTATTTCGTTTAACATGCATCTTCTTTTTGTTAAGAATTAAACATATTGATGGAAAATTCATCTTTTATGTTAAAACTTTAATTATTCTGATATAAATACATTCTTTTGTTTAGCGAATTCAACCGCCTGGTTAAAAGTTGATCTCCTTTGTTAAAATTTTGTTAAAATTATCCACTTTGGTTGAAACTTTACATATTTTATTCCTAATTTGTTTCTTGTTTATTTACAGTTAATTTTTTAGGGTGCACAATTCCTGAAAATTAGACCAAGAATACAAATACAATAATTGGAAAACCACCATAAAACATTTCTATTGCAATTTCAAAAAAGATAAAAACTTTTCTAAAGAAGAAAATAAAAAGATTTCTTTTATAAACAAATATAAAAATGACAAAAGAAAAATTATAAGTCAATTAACAAAATCCCATTTCTGCTCCCTCTATTTGTGTCGTTATTTATATTTTTATTATTATTGAATCACAATACAAAAAAGCATTTGCAAAAAATAATCAAACACGTTTCGGCAATCATACAGCACCCTTATCAAGTACAATTTTTTAATTAAAAAAAAATTAAAATTCGAGCAGGAAGGAACAGCAACTAAACTGTAATGCTCTCGCGCTGACACACGAGAACCGGTTAGCCTTTTGACCCTTACCAGATATTCCAGGTATGCTTGCGATGGGTTTGCATTTTGAGCCTCAATTGATCCTCGGGTGTCTGGGAGAGAGCATCGTGGTTTCGCTGCTCTTTCTGTCTGCTCAACATTATTTATTTATTTATTTGCATTGATAGGGGTGCTTTATGAGTGCCTGAAGGTTGGTGATTATTTTTTACAAATGTTTTTATTTTGATGTGATAATGATCCAAATAGAAAAGAGAAAATAAATAAAAAGAAAGGGAAGGGGATTTGTTTAGTTGTTTTCTCATTTTATTTATCTAAGATTTTAACTATTTCAGTTTTATGTACAAATTTATTTATTTAGTTAAAAAGGACCAAGTACCATTTGGCACATATTTTCATGCTGAACAAAATATGATAATACCAAAACGTAATCCCATGAACCGTTTTGACGCTACAGTGCATCAAAGGTTGCTAGTAAACTATTTAAGAACCAAGCATTGGGAAGATATTCATAATGCATGTGACTACCCATATGTACATGAGTTTGAAAAGTTAGAGGGGGAAAGGTGCAAACCTGAGTGACTGCACATTTGCGTCATTAATAATGTTCAGTAACCTGCTGTCCAGATACTTAAGGCATGGTTGATGTCGAGCGTACCCTAAGTACCATAGGGGGTGCAGGCGAAATGTGCACAGGTATCCAAGTTCCTGGCTCCTGATTGACAGGTACAGTAGTAACCACTGATTACATTGTCCTCTTCTATTTCTTCTTTATCGTATACACGGTATGTAATGAATACTTGATACGTCCATCCACGGCGAAATTGAGAATACTGTTTCAATCTTATCATCCCAGGGACGTTCATGTTCATATCAACCTCAATTTCCTCTCCACCATCTATATCTAGTTTATCATAGATGTATGAAGAAGCGAGATTTACCTGATAAATACCAATGGTAAGATTTTGTAAATATTGTAAATCAAGAATAGGAAAATCAGGAGCCACATTTTGTTCAAGTTGAATCCACTGCGCGCGTCTCATGCGTTCAACAGCAAAAACGATCCATAGATTCTTCTTGACCATCCGAGACATATTAGCATCTTCAGTAGATTATTGCTGTGGTCTATCCTCGATCAATGTCGGCATCCAGCTAGTGATTCCAACGCTCTCTAACCATGGCTGCATCCCTATATCCTCTGTCAATCAAGAAAATGTCTCTATTTTGAAACCACCCCATCACAGCATTAATCTCCCTTTCGTACTCTCTTTCCAAAATCACTGCATCATTGTAGTGAAAATCCGAAAAGTATGGTCCCAATACAGACAATACAAAGCCATATGTAGCAACAATCATAGTAGGTTTTATCATATGTCGATGTTTTTGCTGGAAGGCTTAAAACTGCAGCAATGGCTTTTGGTGTCTGTGGCTCTGGATTATAGACTTCATTTGGAAATTCCGTAACGCGTCTCTCGATCTACATTTGCCCTGGTATTTCATGGAATCCGACAATCTAAGGAACAAATCTATGGTGAAAATATTGTCCCACTTTTGATATAACCAAGCTGACAACGGCTCTACTTGGGTACTTAAATAAAACTTTTTAAAAGTCATCCGATAAACCTTGCATTAATTTACATAAAACAGTCAATAAGTCCTTCCTCTATATGTATCTGTGACCTCCCTCTTGAGGTGCAGGATCACAGTACGTAAGAAGAAATGAGAATTGTTGTTTGCTAATTGGCGAAATACATTTGAATTCTTCGTCAGTGAAAGAACTTTCATCTTCAAGTAGATTTTGATTATTCGCTGCCTGCCTTACTTTTTTAAAAAATATCTGTAACTCTTGTCCTTTTGTTACATATGGTCGATTAATTGATCTGAGACCTTCCAGAATTAATCTTGCAAAGCATCCCTTTTTGTCCAAGTGATGTGCACAATTTCTAACATTATCCGGAACATAAATTTTACGAAAAAGAAAAATGTCTTCCCTACACTCTATAGATAACCTTTCTACATTTTTTCTAGCATTGCATACTAAGCAATATGTGCTTGTTGTTAGCGTTAACACATCTAAACGCATTGTACTTGGATCACCTTCAACAGCTGTTACAATTAGTACATAATCTTGATTTATTATTTAAATCATACGGTGGGTGATTGAACGCATCCCATCGTGTAATTACAAGTTAATAATAAATAGTAATAAATAATAATGAATAATAAAGTTTGTGCCAATTTCACAGAGACCCATTTTCAATGTATCTGGTACGGGATCCTTTATTTGGTCGTCTTTTTGTTAAGATACTCAACTGTTTGGTATAACATTAGCTGTTGAGATAATAATTAATTTTTTAAGTTCAAAATTTAGCTTTTTTCATTAGTTTAGTTAGTCATTTCTATATGTTGTTAAAAATGAACCTTTTTTAATGGTAATCTTATCTTCTTGGAGGAAAATTAATATTTTTGGTTAAAAATTAATCTTTCTGTTTTGGTAATTTACCCACTTCGTTAGAAGTTAAACTAATTGTTTTAAAAATTTATGATTTAGCGATTTCATTAAAAATTAGACTATTTTTAGAATTTTCTTTTAAATTCGACTTTGAGTAAAAATTAAAATCCTTTGCTAAACATTCAGCAATTTAATTCAAAACTATACCATTTTGTTTACAATAGCTTAATTTTATTAAAAATTCCAATATGTTCTTAAAGTCATCGTTTTTGTTCAAAAATGAACTTTTTTTTTGAAAATCTATCCATATTTTGTTTACCAGTGCCATTATAAATCTGAAGAATGCATTCAGTAATATTGATAGTAGCCAAATAAAGTCGATAATTACACAGGCCGACAAAGAAAAAAATCTAGGAAGACGACCATATCTACCCAAAGGTTCTTGGTGCGCTGAATCCAACTCTGGCCTCAGAAATGTCCCATCACCCTAGGTTTTCAAGAAATCCTAACCTAAAAGTGCAAAAAACACGATTTTTCGCTATATTTCAGAATGTTTCTCAACGTGAATAAAGTTTTTCCTAAAAACCAATTACGGCATTGGAAACTAATACTCTTACACTTCAAATTTCTATTTTCTTTTTCGTGATATCTTTATTTTCGACGGAGATATAATTCATTGAAGGTTATTACTTTATGATACTGCAATTTAAAGTACTAAAAGTGGACACTTTGGGAAATCAAAATTATTTACTGGAAAATGATTTAATTTAATGTTAATAGTATAAATGCAGATTTGGAATTAATCTCATTTGGGCTTTACCCCCAAAAACACCCCTAATTATGGGTTAAAAAATAATTTTTTTTTTATCTGCGCTTCTTATGAAATTTTCCACCTTTATTCTGGATGTGTACACTTTCAGGTCACAAAGAGTGTCTGTAGAAATTATCAAAACCTTTCAACCCTTGAAGCACCCCTTACTCGAGGGTTGAAAATATGAAATATCAGTATCGCAGCTTTTATTGAAATTATATAACTACGTCAAAAAAGTGTCATATTGTGGGTCTTCGAACGTATAAATAAGGGTTCCTGATCTCAATTAGTGCACGAAATACCCCTAAAAGAGGGGTTGCAAAATTGGAAAATTTATACCTGCAATTCTTATTTAATTCTCCGACTGCTTATGAGATATATCAATAAGCATGACTTGAAATACTCATTTAAAAAAATCAACGACTCGTTTCAACCCCCGAAGAACCCTAAATCAGAGGTTTATCAATCTTTTTTAATAGTTATCCAGTCAAGGGTCGCTGAATTAAAATCTGTAACCTCAAAAGCAATAGTAAAACACCCACGATAGATAAGGCTCTGTCATAAGAAGCGGAGATAAAAAAATTGTATTTTTCAACCCCTAATTAGGGATGATGTTGGGGGTAGAGCCTAACTAAGGTTAATTCTAAGTCTGTATTTTTATTTAAAAATTAAATTTAATCATTTTCCAGTAAATTATTTCGATTTCCCAAAGTGCCCACTTTTAGTACTTCAAATTGCAGGATCATAAAGTAATAAACTTCAATGAATGATATCTTCGTCAAAAATAAAGATATCATGAAATAGAAAATACGGTTTTAAAGTGTAAGAGAATTAGTTTCTAATGCTGTCACTGGTGTTTAAAAAAATTTTATTCACGCTGAAAAATATTCTCAAATATAGCGAAAAACCGTATTTTTCGCACTTTTAGGTTAGGATATCTCGGAAACCTAGGGTGATGGAACATTTCTGAGGCCAGATTTGGATTTAGTGCCCAAAAATCTTCGGGTTAGTATGGTCGATTTTCTAGGTTTTTTTCCGTTTTTAAATTTTGTCAGCCTGTGTTATTATACAATTTTGTTGCTTTTAATTGACTTAAATTTACTTTTACTAAATAATTGTAAATTTGATACAAAAATTTATTAATCAAATGGATGATTTTAGATATTTTTTTAAATGCGGTCATGATATCAGCTCATATTAGGTTTCAAATAAATCAAGAATTATTTGCGAACTATTTGCTTTATGGGTAATTGATGGTAACCTTATGTGTCGAAAGTTCAATTAAAAATTATCTATATATTTCAGGAAAATGTATAGAAATCTTCGGTTATTAATGGTCATTTGACAAAAAAATATGGTAACTTACCATAAATTACCCAAAATTCCATTTTAAACATGTTTCTAAATTCCCGGAAATTTAAACAATAATTTTGTAAATTATCGTAATATTACAGGTAATTTATGGTAACTTACCATAAATTGCCCAAAAATTCAATCTGAAAATGTCGATAAATTTCCGGAAATTTATATAGATTTTCGATAATTTATGATAATTGTACAAGTAAATATGGCAACTTGCCAAAAATTACCCAATATTCAATTTTTAACATTTTTTTTAATTTCCGGAAATTTATGAAATTTTTGGTCACATATGTTAATATTACAGGTAATTTATGAAAATATTCGGTAATTTGTAGTTAAATTTCAGGTAAATATGCTAACTTTCCATAAATTACTGCAAAATTCTATTATCTGCAACCAAAACCATATATACACTACCGTCGGAAATTATGAGATCGATTGACACAAGCGCTATTAAAAATCACTGCTGGCATTTTTAAAAAAACATTTGGAAAGCCTATGAAATTTGACGCAAATTAATGTCACACAGATTTTTTTGACCTGTCTTGATCGGTTCCTGAGATACAAATAAAAATGTTCAATCGTATCTGAGTTGAGTTTCAGTCGACGATCACAGTTCTTGGCCGGTCTGCTGCTTGCCTCCTTTGTTGAGGCAGGACCGAAAAGGCCACGCACAGATGTGGCGCTTGATTGGGGCTCTCTTACTCTTTTGATTCTGCTCATCAGTCATTTTTATTTTAAATTATTGTAAATTTTTTGAATTATTTGTTGTTTTTTTATTTATTAATATTTATTTAAATTCAGAATTATTCCCATATTAAAGAATAAAAAAATGATAAACAGTTTTTTTTATTACAAAAATAATAAAAGTGAATAATAATGAAATTTCCAAAATAAATTAAATATAAAGCAGTGCGTAGTTTGAATGTTAATTATATTTTTAATTTCTAATAATTAGTTTATTATTTTCCTTTCCAAAAACATTTTTCTTGCACAAAAAACTTGCTCATTATTTAATTTTTTGATGATAAAAATTACAAAATAAATAGGATCGTGTCTAAAAAGTTGCTTTCTTAAATTAAATCAGAATATTTTACTAAATAAGTTACATTAATAAACTTTTGCCTATTTATTTTCTAAGTTTTATCATCGAAAAATTAAATAATGAGCTGGTTGTTTGTGTAAGAAAAATGTTTGTGTAAAGGATTAAAAATTGAAAATATAATTTTCATTACACCTACGCACTGTTTTATATTTAATTTATTTTAAAAATTCCATTATTATTCACTTTTAATATTTTTCAGTGTTTTTCATATAAATAATTTATTTAGAATTTCGCTCCTTAATTCCTTTGAAAAATAGTTTACTCTCGTAACAATATCTCTAAATTTTTAATTATATCCTAGTTGATAAAAATTTTAAGAAATAAAAAAAGCTGTTCATCATTTTTTTATTCTTTAATATGGGGATAATTCTGAATTGAAATAATTGTAAATAATTAAAAAAAACAATGAATAATCATAAAAATTTACAATAATTTGAAATAAAAATTACTGTTCAGCCTAATCAAAAGTATAATAGAGCCCCAATCAAGCACCATCTCTGTGCGTGGCCTATTCGGCTCTGCCTCAAGTAAGGAGGCGAGCAGCAGACCGGCCGAGAACCGTGATCGTCGACTAAGACTCAACTCAGATACGATTGAACATTTTTAATCGTATCTCGGGAACTGATCAAGATTTTTTAAATTTCTTTGTCTTGAATTAAAGATAAAATTTCAGGCTCTATGTCGTATTATTGTCAGATTTTTGCAATAATTTTCCTAGTTTATGCTAAAAGTTGAAGTCTAGGTACAACATTTTAGAAAATCTAGATTTTTTTAAACTTATCACGTGCTGTATTCTCTTCTGCAGATAAAAAAAATTGTTTGACATTAATAGACTTGAAATTTCATAGGCTTCCCAACTGTTTTTTTTTTTTAAATGCTCTATCAGTTTTTTTCGCTGAGATATGGTAGTCCAAATCCAGCAGTGATTTTTAATAATGCTTGCCTCAATCGATCTCATAATTTCCAACGGTAGTGTATCGTTTTTATATTCACCTCTGACGTCACTTTTTATTAACTAGGGAATAAAAAGTTCACAGGCGTGGAAAATAGCTGAAGAGATTTAGTCCTAACGAAATGTTTAAAGTGTCCTATTTTTAAAAGTAATTCTCTAAATTTAAGAAAAACAAAAGAAGTCTGCCGCCAGATTACTCCCAGAATCTCTTTGTTCTCTTTGAACAAAGGTGCTTCTTTAAAAGAGCAAGTTCAGTTGCAGTGCTTTGTAATTCTCAGTCGTGGTAGGACGCATTTGTATTCTCTTGAAATTCCCTTGAACAAGCTCTTTCAACCATCTCAATCTGCAGAATCTCACTTCTTTTCTCTCCTAATTTGTCTCATTGGGATCCTTAAAATAGTGGGTCGAACACAATTATTTGCCAGGAAAAGCTAGGCAGATGTCTTGCAAAACAAGCCCATTAATGTGTCTTTCATGGAAGATTTAAGTGGCTCGAGAGTCTCGAAAAACCTCAGGACGAATTTATATCAACCAAACAAATCCTAGGCTAATTAATTTCCCTAATGAGACGACTTTCCCAAAAATTTATCAGTGTCACTAGCTCATAATTTAAAACAAATTTTTTATTCTGGGACCATACTTAAATTGTAGAATAACTTAAAGGAGTTGGGGGGTAGAGACATTTTGTTTTGATTTTTTACAGTAGGAGGAGGGGGTCCTTCAATCATGTGCGTAATATTTAAAAATTCGCTAAGACTATATTTTCAGTTATAAATTATATTATTTGGTTAAAATTTTCACAATTTTCTTAAAAAGATATCCTTTTTGGTTGCAAATTCTACTGCTTCGTTAAAACCCTGTCTTTTTAGGATGAAAATTCAACTCTTTTTGAAGAGAATTTACCTTTTGTTTCAAATTCATATTTTGCTGAAAAAGTACGCTCCCTTCTCTTTTTTGTAAATCTCTTCGTAAACGAAGGAAAATATGACAACAGAACAAGACAAGTTTTTGGAATCAATTCGAATGAGATAAAACTTCTGAAAGTTAGAACCAGTAAAGCTACAATTTTGGACGTTAGTTTTCTTCATATTCTAATTTTCACAATATTTATTCCGAACCTCCTGCCCAGTTTGTTAATTTTCCCTTGTGGAAAGCTCTTTGGAAACAATAAAACATATTTCAAACGAGCAAGAGAAGTTTTTAGCATCATTTTGGATGAGATGACACTTTTCAAATTTAGAACAGTGCTGATGAATTTCACTCTGGTCATTCTGTCCAATTTTTCAATCCTCGTTTGTTCAAATCTCTACGAAAACAATTCAATGTATCACGAAAGAGCAAGAGCAGCTTTTGGCGTCATTTCGGATGATATGAAACTTTTGAAAGATAGAACCAGTAAAGCTATAATTCTGGACGAAAATTTTCTTCATATTCCAATTCTCACAATCTTTATTCAGATCCTCCTGCATACTGTTTTATTTGCGTTTGTTGAAATCTCTTCGTAAACGATGCAAGGAATCAAAAAAGAGCAAAAGAAGTTTATGGCATCATAACAGATAAGATGGAACCTTTCAAAGTTACAACCAGTAAAGCTACAATTCTGAACGTTAATTCTTTTCGTATACGAATTCTCGCAATCTTTGTTCAGATCCTCCTGCCCACTTTTTTATTTTCAATTGTTGAAATCTCTTTGTAAACGATGCAAGGTATCGAAAAAGAGCAAGAGAAGTGTTTCGCATAATTTTGGATGAGATGATACTTTTGGAATTTAGAAACAGAAAATCTAGAATTCTGGCCGTTTATTTACTTCACATTTAAGTGCTAATAAATTATATTCTAGTCATTCTGCCCCATTTTTTAATCTTCGCTTGTTTAAATATCTTTGGAAACAATGCAAGGTATTACGAATGAACAAGAGCAGATTTGACATCATTTCGCATAAGATGAAACTTTTAAAAGTTGGAACCAGTAAAGCTACAATTATGGACATTAATTTTCTTCATATTCCAATTCTCACAATCTTTATATCAAAGGTCCTGCCCAGATTTTTAATTTTTTCTTGTGAAAAGCTCTTCGGAAACGATAAAAAATTTGTCAAACGAGCAAGAGAAGTTTTTGGCATCATTTTCGGAGGAGGTGAAACTTTTGAAATTTAGAAACAGCAAAGCTAGAATACTAGACGTTTCTTACCTTTATGATAAAGTGCTAATAAATTTTATTTCAGTCATTTAACCCAAATTTTTAATCCTTGTTTGTTAGAATCTCTTCGTAAACGATGCAAGGAATCAAAAAAGAGCAAGAGCAGTTGATGGCATCATATCGGATAAGATGGAACCTTTGAAAGTTACAACCATTAGAGCAACAATTCCGGACGTTAATTTTCTTCGTATTCCAATTCTCACAATCTTCATTTCAAACGTCATGCCCAGTTTTTTAATTTTCTTTTGTAAAAAACTCTCCGCAAACGATAAAAAATTTGTCAAACGAGCAACAGAAGTTTTTAGCATCATTTTAGGTAAGATGAAAATTTTTTGAAAATTAAAACCAGTACAGCTATGATTTTGGACGACAATTTCCTTCGTATTCTAATCCTCACAATCTTTGTTCAGATCCTCCTGCCCACTGCTTTACTTTCGCTTGTTGAAATCTCTTCGTAAACGATGCAAGGAATCAAGCAAGAGCAAGAGAAGTTTATGGCATCATATCGGATGAGATGGAACCTTTGTAAGTTACAACCAATAAAGCTACAATTCAGGACATTAATTTTATTTGTATACCAGTTCGGATGAGAAGAAACTTTTGGAATTTAAAAACAGAAAAGCCACAATTCCGGAAGTTAATTTTCTTTATTTTCCAATTCTCACAATCTTCATTCCGAAAATCCTGCCCAGTTTTCAATTTTCCCTTGTGAAAAGCTCTTTATAAAAAATAAAAAATTTGTCAAACGAGTAAGAGATTTTTTTGGCATCAATTCGGATAACAAGAAACTTTTGGAATTTAGAAACAGAAAAACTAGTATTCTAGACGTTTCTTTCCTTCATAATAAAGTACTGATAAATTTCATTCCGGTCATTCTGCCCAATGTTTTAATCCTCGTTTGTTCAAATCTCTTCGGAAACAATTCAAGGTATCACGAAAGAGCAAGAGAAGTTTATGGCATCACTTCGGATGAAATGAAACTTTTTTAAATTAGGACCAGTACCGCTATAATTCTGGACGTTAATTTTCTTTGTATTC
The DNA here is from genome assembly GCA_010014905.2 of Druon quercuslanigerum. Classification (NCBI taxonomy): domain Eukaryota; kingdom Metazoa; phylum Arthropoda; class Insecta; order Hymenoptera; family Cynipidae; genus Druon; species Druon quercuslanigerum. The sequence goes on from JAAAKG020046471.1 coordinate 11,779, forward strand.
TAATTTTCACAATCTTTTTTGCGATCCTTCTGCCCACTTTTATATTGTCACGTGTTTAAATTTCTTCGTAAACGATGCACGGTATCATAAAAGAGTAAGAGAAGTTTTTGGCATCATTTCGGAAGAGATGCAACTTTTGATAGTTACCACCAGTAAAGCTACAACTCTGGATGTTAATTTTCTTTGTAATCCAATTCTTAGAATCTTTATTTCGAAAGTCCTGTCCAGTTTATTAATTTTTCCTTGTGAAAAGCTCTTCATAAAAATAAAAAATTTCTCAAACGAGCAACAGAAGTTTTTGGCATCATTTTCGAAGAAGGTGAAACTTTTGAAATTTAGAAACAGCAAAGCTAGAATACTAGACGTTTCTTACCTTTATGATAAAGTGCTAATAAATTTTATTTCAGTCATTTAACCCAAATTTTTAATCCTTGTTTGTTAGAATCTCTTCGTAAACGATGCAAGGAATCAAAAAAGAGCAAGAGCAGTTGATGGCATCATATCGGATGAGATGGAACTTTTGAAAGTTACAACCAGTGAAGCTACAATTCTGGACGTTAATTTTATTTGTATTCTAATTCTGACAACCTTTATTTCAATCCATCTTCTCAGTTTTTTATTTCCCCTTATTTAATGCTCTTCGAAAACATTAAAACATATTACAAACGAGCAAGAGAAGTTTTTAGCATCATTTCGGATCAGATGACACTCTTGAAATTTAGAACAGTGCTGATAATTTTCACAACAATCATTCTGCTTAATTTTTTAATCAGTATTTGTTCAAATCTCTGCAGAAAGAAGAAAAGGTATTACGAAAGAGCAAGTGCACAATTGGCATCATTTCGCGTAAAATGAAAATTTTAAAAGTTAGAACCAGTAAAGTTGCAATTCTAAGCGTTAATTTCTTCATATTCCAATTCTCACAATATACATTCCGAACGTCCTGCGCAGTTTTTTAATTTTTCCTTGTGAAAAGCTCTTTGTAAACGATACAAAATTTGTGAAATGCGCAAGAAAAGTTTTTTGCATCATTTCAGATGAGATGAATCTTTTGGAATTTAGAAAAAGAAAAGCTAAAATTCTGGACGTTTGTTTCCTTCATATTACAGTGCTGATGAATTTCACTCCTGTCATTCTTCCCAATTTTTTAATCCTCGTTTGTTCATGTCTCTTCGATAACAATTTAAGGTATCACGAAAGAGCAAGTGAAGTGTTTGGCATCAGTTCGGATGAGATAAAACTTTTGAAAATTAGAACCAGCACAGCTATAATTCTGGACGTTGATTTTCTTTGTATTCTAATTCTTACAATCTTTATTCTGATCCTTCTGCCCACTTTTTTATTTTCGCTTGTTGAAATCTCTTCGGACGCAATTCAAGGTATCACGAATCAAGAAGTACAGATTTGGCATCATTTCGCATGAGATGAAACTTTTTAAAGTTAGAACCAGTAAACCTCAATTCTGGATGTTAATTTTCTTCATATTCCAATTCTCACAATATACATTCCGAACATCCAGCACAGATTTTTAATTTTTCCTTGTCAAAACTCTTCGTAAACGATACAAAATTTTTGAAATAAGCAAGAGAAGTTTTTTGCATCATTTTGGATGAGATGAAACTTTTGAAAGCTAGAACCAGCAAAGCTATAATTCTGGACGACAATTTTCTTCGTATTCCGATTCTCACAATCTTTATTCAGATCCTCTTGCCCACTGTTTTTATTTCGCTTGTTAAAATCTCTTTGTAAACGATGCAAGGAATCAAAAAAGAGCAAGAGAAGTTTATGGCATCATAACGGATGAGATGGTACCTTTGAAAGTTACAACCAGTAAAGCTACAATTCAGGACGTTAATTTTTTTCGTATACCAATTCTCACAATATTTATTTAGATCCTCCTGCCCATTTTTATATTTTCGCTTGTTTAAATCTCTTCGTAAAAGATGCAAGGTATCAAAAAAGCAAGAGAAGTTTTTGGCATCACTTCGGATGAGATAGAACTTTTAAAAATTAGAACCAGTACCGCTATAATTCTGGACGTTAATTTTCTTTGTATTCTAAGTCTCACAATTTTTATTCGATCCTTCTGCCCACTTTTTTATTTTCAGTTGTAGAAATGTTTCCATAAACGACGCACGGTATCATAAAACAGCAAGAGAAGTTTTTGGCATCATTTCGGATGAGATGAAACTTTGGGAAATTAGAACCATTAAAGCTATAATTCTGGATTTTAATTTTTCTCTTAATCCAATGCTCACAATCTTTATTTCAATCCTCCTATCCACTTTTTTATTTTCGCTGGTTGAAAGCGCTTCGTAAATGATGCAAAATTTTACAAAAAAACAGGAGAAGTTTTTAGCATAATTTCGGATAAGATAAGACTTTTTGGAATTAGAAACAGTAAAGCCAGAATTCTAGACGTTAATTTGCTTCATATTCCAGTGCGCACAATCTTCATTCCGATCCTTGTGTCCACTGCTGCAAACAGTGCAGCGAAGTGTGAAAATAGGCAAAATCTAGCGTTGCACGCTTAAGAACCGCCAGATCCATGTAATTAGGACAGGTGGATATGCAGCATGCACATATTCATGTAAACAACGTCGTGGCATTTCCAATGCCTACTACTATTCGCCATATTCTGTATGCAAACACTCATACCCGGTGTTGACATGGTTACTCGCTCGTAGGACATCTCTCTATATTGGATGACAGGAATTTTGCTGTAAATAATTCCTCTTCTGGTACTGTTTCTGTTTTGAATATTTCTCTATATCTGGGAATAAACACGCAGCTTTTCACATTAATTCCCTAGGCTCTTAAAAGAGGGTTGCTTCATGGAAAATTCTTTTTCAAATTAATATAGCAATCAAGGATGAATTTAGGGGAAGCTAATCTACAGTTGATAGTGATTTACAGAAGATAATCTTATTTAATTGATAAAGTAGCCAAAAATGTTCATAATTTTTTGTTAGTTTAACTCCTGAGGAAGGATACTATAATTTCTGACAAAGTTTCATTACAATTTTCTAATTGAATAATGTTTAAAAGAACCTACCTCCCCCTTGCAACAAAACATAATAAAATATTTCTGCACCCCCCCCCCCCTATTAATCCTACTATACGTAATTTATAATTCTCAGACGTAATAAATAATAAGACTTGAAACCAATGGATATTTTTTGCATTAAAAATAAACTTTGAAGTATGGAATATTTTATTTAAAAATTCCCAATTTTTTCTTGGAACATTTTTTTTATTTCCCGGACTATTAACATTCAAATGCCAGCATTTTAATCTTTTAATATTTTAAAAATTGAATTTTTTATAACCAGAATCAAACAATATTTTAGATAAAAAGTAAGATTGTTTAAATTTATTTAAAAAAAAAATTTCACAATAAAAGATAACTTTTTAAGAAAATACTTGAATTTTCTACAAAATAAGTATATTCTTCTGAAATAACTAAATTTTTAACATAAAAAGAATAATTTGAAAAAAATAGTGTAACAGTTTAAATTTCAACCAAAAAAGATGAAATTAAAATTTTTTATAATAATTTTACAACCAAAAAGACGAATTTTCAACAAATAAAGATTTTTTAGTCATGAAATAAAAAAAATATTTTCCCCAGATTGTTGAATCTTTTAGCTAAAAGACGAATCTTCTATACCAAAATTTAATAGTGAAGCAAAACAAAATTCTACTAATAAAGATGAAATTTTAAATTAAAAAGAGCAATTTTAAAAATAGTTGACTTTACATCCAAAAATGGTTTAATTTGACTTTTGTACCGAATTTTCAACAAATAAAGTTTTTTGAGTCGTGGAAAAAAATAAAGTTCATCTAAATTTTTGAAACATTAGGCCTCAAGACGAGTTTTTGGTACAAAAATCTAATTTTTAATCAGAAAAAAGACTTTAAGTTCAATTAAAATATCTATACTTGGATTTTCACCCCAAAAAGAATTAATTGTTAACAAAATTGTTCAATTGTAAATAAAACAGCTGCATTTTTGTCTATGAAAGATGCAAATTCAACTAAAATAGATGAATTTTTAATATAAAAAGATAATTTTTTTCAAATGTTTGAATTTATCGCTAACAAAGAGTTTATTTAAATTTTTAACAATAAAAAATGCATTTTAAAGAAAAAGTAAGTTTTTAAAGAAAAATTTGAATTTTAACCAAAAATAACGATTTTTCACAATGTGTTTTAATCTCCAAAAAAACAGTTGCATTTTTTGCTTTTTTTATAAAAAAAAGATTTAATTTCTACTAATACAGATAATTTTTTTAATTAAATAAAATTTTTTTTAAATGTTTAATTTTTATCGGAAAATGATTGTATTTTAATTCTTCACCATCAAAATATTTGTTATAAATAAGAAGTAAATTTTCTGCAAAGGTAATTGAATTTTTAATCCGAAAAGACAAATTTGCAACAACAGAGAAACTGAAAAAATGCAAATTCCGCTAAAGTAGCTGAGTGTTTAAACTAAAAAGGTAAATTTTCAATAAAATGTAAAATTTTTATCCAGAAAAGATTAAAGCTTACTTTCAGGCACAAAAATATAATTAATCATATTTGATAAGAATTAAATCAAATCCTCTTTTCAAACGTCAATGTAAATATGCAAAAAGTGATTTTTATAAATTTTACGGCCTTCAATTAAATCGAAAAATATATAATGAATAAAAATTCATGAAAAAGTTCGTTTATTGAATTTTCTTACGTTTCGGCATCACTGCGTGCCTTTTTCAAAGAAATCTAAAATAAATAAATCTATATATAAATAACAACATTTTTTTTATATTATAATTAAAACTAATTTTAAGTAAAAGTGGTAAAAATACATGTGCTTTGTTTAAATTAAAAAATAAAATTCTTCAACATTGAAGTGCAACATGTCAATCTTTTCTGAGTCAAATATTGAAAATAATAAATTAAAGAATAAAATCAGTTGATTCCAATTTTGGTCATGTAAAATAATGTGAAGAAAAAAAACCTCTAAATTTTATGAGGCTTTTTTTAATATAAACAGGATTACATCCTTATAAAAAAATAAATAAACAACTTTTTAATCAATATGGACAGACAAGGACATATTACTAAGTAGAAATAGGAATATACATCAAGGCTGGAAAATTATTAATACTTAAACTAAATGCGTAATTTAAAGGAATCGCAAATGAGGAAAGCCCGCCAAAGCAACTAAATTTGAATTTAAAGTTATTTTATGATACTTTGATATATTTTATTAACATGCATTATCTCTGTCTGTAAGTTAATTAAATTATCACGATATTTATTTATAAATATGGATTCCAATATTCGTCTTTTGTATGTATTTTTTTTCTTTAGCTAGAATTTAAATATTTTTGAAATTGAAATTAAAATAATGGTCTAAATTCCAGCATTATTGTGATAGACATGTGTTTAAATTTCCTACTCTGCAATTTTTTTGTGTTCAGAGGCTCTATTTTTCAGTCTTCTCCCTGTTTCACCAATATAAACTTTTTCACAGCAGTTACATTTAATGAGATATACAATACCAGATAAATTATCAGTAGTATCAATATCTTTTTGATTATCTAACATTTTTTTAGGAGTGTTATTATTTCTAAAATAAACATTTATGTTAAATTTCTTTAGTGAATTTCTCAACCTTTCAGAGAGTCCTTGAACATATGGTAGCATAACTTTTAAATCTGATTTATTATACGTGTCAATCCAGTTATTTTTCCTACTCAACCCATTATATATTTCATGAATTCTTTGTTTAATAATACTTTTTGTCAAAGGAAGCGGATAATTACTTTGAATGAATGTGATTTTAATTTGATCCAAATTTTCTTTTCTAAATTTTATTTCCCTTAACTTTACGCATCTATCTATCAAACCTTTTATTAGGCCAAGCTTTTGATGGGAATCCAAATTGAGGTATCTGCAAGACCATGAATCTTTTTTAAACCAGTTTGTACTCAACTTATCTTTTGGTGTTTTTATTATTTTAAAATCAAGATAATGTAAACTGTAAAAAACATGTAAACTGTATGGTATTTTCAGTGCTATTAAAAGTATTAATGAATTCATCAATTTTTTTCTGCAGGAACGATAGCTAAAATATCATCCACGTATCTTTTATATAATATTGGTATGCAATTCAATTTTTTTAAAGCTCTTTTTTCTACACCTTCTAAAACCAAATAAGAAATTATAGGAGACAGCGGTGAGCCCATAGGACAACTATTTAATTGTTTATGATATTTTCCATTAAAAGAGAAAACCATGTTATTAAAAACAATTCTAGTAGCGACTAGAAACTCATTTTTTGTTATTTTAGTTAAATTGTGATTTTGTATTAATTTCTCTTCAACGCAATCCAATGCAAGATCTAATGGTATGTTTTCAAACATTGAAACAACACCCAATAAAATCATTGAATGCGTTGGAGGAACTCTAATCTTTTCTAAAATATATTTTAAATTCCAACTATTTTTAACGAAAGATTCTGTGTTTCCTGAAATCGGTTTTGAAACATAAGAAATATATTTGGAAAGGATGTATGTAGGAGAACCAGTTGTGCATACAATTAACCTCCATTTCAAATTTGGCTGATGTACTTTTTGTAGAGCATACGCTTTAGCTACAATAGTATTGTGCGTTTTTCATTTATATAAAACTTGTTCATTAATTAATCTTTTTTTCTCCCATCTAATAACTATGTCGTTACATTTTCCTTCTGTTCTTGGAATGAGGCTAGTTTTAACATTTTCATACAAAAGATCATTTTGTTAAGAGCCTCGGTGGCTCAGTGGTTAGACGCTCGGACTTCACCTCAGAGGTCCGGGGTTCGATCCCTGAGCCGGT
>JAAAKG020046482.1:0-18648 GCA_010014905.2 Druon quercuslanigerum
TTATTTAAAAAATATTTCAAGTTTTTTATTTAAAAAATATTTAAATTTTTTTATTTAAAAAAAATAATTCCAATTTTTTTATTTTGATAAAAAATTTAGATATCCCGAAAACACAAAGAAGTTTAATACGTACTTTCCACACAAAAAAAATTTTGTAAATTTTATTTAGAATCGTCAATATTAGCTGAATGGAGATAATACGAATAAAATATTCGTTATCAAATATCACCCTCGTAAATCTGTTTTTTAGGGTCCCAAAAGAAACCCATAAGTAAAAAAATTGGTTTTGCAAGTTTTTGGCGCTAATTCTGATTTTTTTTTTTTTAATTAAAATAAATTTTTATCAAAAATACTACTTTTTACAGATAATAGAGTTAGAAAGTCGCGGTTTTTTTCAAAAAATTTCAAATTTCTGTCCAATTTTTAATTAGGGCGAGGAAAAATTTAATTAATGTTAAAAATTATAATTTTTTAAACAATTATTTATTATTTTTAGTAATATTCACTTAGAATAATGTCACAAAATTGCAGTTTTTTTTTTAATTTTCCACTTTTTCTCTAATTTTCAATTAATGTGAGGTGAATAATTATATATAATTAACAATATTAGTTGTTTAAGCAAATTATTAACCTTTTTAATAATATTCTATTTGAATAATGTTAGAAAGTTGCTGTTTTAATGGAATTATCAACTATTGGTCTACTTTTTACTTAGAGTGAGTTAATAATTAACTCAATTCGGCAAAGATAATTATTTAAACAAATTATTATAGTTTATAAATACCTTTTTCCTTATCAATGTTAAATATTTGCGGTTTCTTATAAAATTTTAATTGTTTACCGACTTCTTTTTCATTAAATAAATAAATAATGCAAGTTGACAAACATTGTTTAAATATTTGTTATTGTTTATAACTATGTTCTTTTGGATAATTCTTTAAATGCTCTGGGGTTTTATTTTAATTTTGAACTTTTTATCCACTTCTCACTAAGAGTGTTATAATAATGAATTAAATTTAACAAATATAATTTTTTAAACAATTTTATATTGTTTTAAGTATCTTTTTATATATTAATAATTGATAGTTCCGTTTTTTGTTAATTTGTATTTTTTGGTCAACTATTCGCTTAGAGCAAGGTAATATTTAATGTAATTTTTAAAGAGTATTTATTTAAACAAGTGATTATTGTTTGTAAATATATTATTTCAGAGTATTGGTAAAAAATCAAAAGTTTTCCTGAAATTTTCATTTTTTCTTTTACTTTTTAGTGAGGAACAAATATTTAATATTATTAATAATTTAAACAAAAAGTAACTTCAAATCTTCTTTAATGAAAAATTATTTTTTTAACTAAAAATTAAACTGTTTAATTTTTCCTTAAACATAATCGTTATTAGTTGAAAATTAAGTTTTTTTTTGTATGGAAATTCTCTTTTTTGGTAGAAAATGAATTGAGGAACAAATAATTAATATTAATAATAATTTACCTAACAAGTATCTTTAAAATATTAACTTTAAATCCTCTTTAATGAAAAATGATTTTTTTAAATGAAAATTAAACTTTTTCATTTTTTCTTTAAAATAATCGTTATTAGTTGAAAATTCACGTTTTTCTTGTTTGAAATCCTTTTTTTTTTTAAATGAATCTTCATTATGTAAAATTAAACTACATACCTAAAATTCAAAAAACTTTGTTAAAAATTAATTTCATCAGGTGAAGATTTATCTTTTTGATAAAAAATTACCTATTTTCTTGAAATATATTTTGTTTCAGTAAAAATAAATTTTTTAAACTAAAAATCGAACTAAATTCAAAAAAAAACTTTTTAAAACCTTAACTGTTCTGTAGAAAATTTGTCATTCCGGCTTGCAAAATCTGCTGTTTTCTAGAAAAGTTTTACCTGACAATTGATTTTTTTATTTTCCCAGTTTTTGATTTAAAATTAGAATCTTTCTCTATATTTTAAAATAAATTTATCTTTTTGAACTCTTATATTTTTCTATGTAAATTCATCTCATTGGTTAAAAATTATTCTATCCTTTTCAAAATTATTATTTCTTTGTTTAAAAATTAATTTTTTAACTGAAAATTTAACTATTCCATTCTTATTTTAATTCTTCCCTTTCGCTTAAAATTTCTATTATTTCGTTGTTTCAATCTTTCTGGGTTTAAAAATCAACAGTTTTTGGTTGCAGTTTATTTATTTATTTATAACTATGTTTTAAAAGTCACCTGTTTTCTGAAAAATTTTACTTTTTATTTTAAAAATTTCGCCTATTTTTTTCAAAATTCAAATAAAGTTGACTAAGACTAATAAAATTCTGAAAATTCGTAAACGGACGGTATAGTTCGTGTATTTAATTATATCATGAGACGCATATCGTGGCTTGTATTTTTGCCAAAAGTAACTTTATACTCAACAGCGTGATGACGGCACCTACGCGCGTACATTCAGAAATCTTCTAAAGAATACCTCAAGTGACTTCTCTAATTGAGTACCAAAATCCGCTTCCGCCTGATCTCTGGCCCCAATAAAATTCTTTTTTTAAACATACTCTGAATTAAATTCCTCAGAAATGTAAGAAATACCATTTTCTATCTGTTTCCGTTATTTACAATAGGAAATTATAATTTAAAAAATGTTACAATACAAAAAAATGCAATTAAAGGCAGCAAGAATCGAACGCGCAACCTTCCGGCTATGAATCCGAGCTATTGGCTGTTCGGAATTTTTTACTGCCAAATGACTTGCAGCGAATATTTCAAAGTCGATTTTCTCGAGCAGATCGATCTCTTCAGTTAAAAATTTTTTTTATTTTACAATGAAGTTGACTAGTTAGCCTTATGGAATATTTCGTGATTATTTGAAAATTCATATCTTTGTTTGAAAGTACGTCCTTTTTTGTTTTTGAAAATCCAATTGTGTTGCTGAACACAGTGCTCCTATTTTGGGCATTTTTTCGTATTGTGCATGCGTCGCGTCAAAAGCCTTATTGGTTACCTTTGGCGCGCTTATTTGAAATGATTATTTTTCTATTGTTTTTGTTTTCAATTCTTCACAAAAAGTCACAATTCCAAAGTGTTCAAAAATGTCAAAAATTATTTTAATTTCACATTTGTAATAAAAAATCTATTCCTTTATTTAAATTTAAAATTGTTTATTGATTTATAAGGAATAAACATTGATCAAGGAATTAGTTTGTATAATTTTAGAAGTATTGCTCGTGGCAAATAATTTTATCATCAATTTAATCATTGGAAATAAGCGCGCCAACGGTAGCCAATCCACTTCTTGGCGCGGCGCATGCGCAGTACGAAAATATTTTTAAATCTTTTTTTAAAATGAAAATCCATGTTCCAAAGTTGGAAATTCAACAATTTGTTTAAAAATTCAACTATTTTGATTAAATTTTAATTATTTCGTTAAAAAAAAAGTAACCATCCGGAATAATTTAACAACTTTTTTCTATCTTTATTGCAAAAAATGTAGCCAAGTAAATAAATAAACAGATAAATAAAAAAGTATAATTGTCAAAAACGTTAATATTTCTTTGAAGTCGGAACACGTCGCAAAATAATTTTCGTACGTGTCAGCTACATTGTAAGCTTCTATGAGCGAATTTGGCCTCTTATTTTTTTATTATTTTTTTATTCCAATGAAATCCTTTTCTGCGAAAAGAGAGAATCGAGAAATTCAAGAAGAGCTTTTCTTACAATGTTTCTGATCGAAAAAAAAAAAATTCTGATACATTGTGTTTCCTGAGCTAAACTACTAAAGTTGCCAATGTGTGTGTGTTCCTCTCAGCCAATGTCTTCCGCCCACTATGTCTTGAAAAAACAACTTAAACCGGTTACAAGATTCAAAATAAACATTTCGCAACGTAAGCCACTCAATAGTTTAACATCACAATAAACAATTAAGTTAATAATTTCTCAAATACAAGCTTTGAAAAAGAACTTTTTTAAATGTTCCAAAATATTAAAAATTTAAAAATAGTTGTTTAGAAATTTTTTTAAGATGAATAATAATTCAAAATGAAGTATTGAAAGTTTAATTATTTAAATTTTAATTATGAACAATTGTATTGTTCAAAATAAAAATACATAAAAATAAAAATAAAATCGATGCATCAGCATTTAAAAAAAAAATTTAATTTAGAATTTTCACGTTAAATGCTAAAATTATCAGATTTTCCCCTTTCATAGATTTTAATTTTGCAATAATAAAAGGTAAATTTGAAAATTATATTAAATAATTTTAAAAATTACTAATGTTCAAACGACTTTAAATTATTTTTACTATTTAAAAATTTAAAGGATTTTAATATATAAGAAAATTTTAATACCTAATAAAATACTAATAAATTTTGATGAGATCAATTTTCAAATAAAAAGGAAAATTTTTCAAAGAAAAAAGAAAAAACGTTAATCCAAATTTTTGAAAAAGATATGAATTTTCAACAAAATTTCAAAGCAAGAATAATATTTTTCTATCAAAAAAGACAAAATTTTAACTGAAAGTGGGCTTTACATTTTAAGCTAAAAAGATAAATTTTACACAAAAATACTAATTTGCAGAAAAAAAGTTGAATTTTCAAAGAAAAAAATGAACCTTTAAGCAAAAAAATTTTTTTAAAACTTTTTTAACTTTTACACATTTAACCGATTCAACCCACCAGATTAATACTTTTTTAACAAAAAAGATGTTTTTTCTGTAAAACATTTGAAGTTTGAACTAGAAAACATGATTTCTCAACGAAAAACTTAATTTTCATATAAACAGTTACATTTTTTACAAACAAAAGGGAAATTTAAAATAAAAAAGATTCTTTTTTTATTCAAAAAGAGGAATTATTATTAAAGGAGATCAGTTTTTAACACAAAATAATTCAGGTAAATTTTCAAACTAAAAGCTCAATTTTATACCCAATAAAGAGAATTTTTTATCAAAATAATTCAAACTAAAGAGATAAAAATTCACCCGAAAAAAAATTTAACAAAATGGTTCCATTTTTTGCCAAGTAATTAAATTTTTAATTGAAAAATATCAATTTTCAAGAAAATAGTTCAACTTTATACCCAAGAGATAATTTTTGAACCAAAATGATAAAATTTCAGTTAAAAGAATTAATTTTTAATGCAAAAAAATGTCGACAAAAGAAATGAATTTTTAACTAAAATTATTATACTTTAACTAAAATTAGAAGTCTTCAACTAAATTGACGAATATTCGACAAAATCAGGTCATTTAATTTTCAAAAAAAAAAAAAAAAAAAAGAATTTTTAACCGATTTAAGGGTATAGATAATTCAAACAAAAAATATTTTATTTTATAATCAAAAACAGTTTAATTCAAGCAAAAAAACTAAGTTCCAAAAAAAAGTTAAATCTTCTACCAAGAAAGATATCAGTAGAATTTTCAATATCAAAATATGAATTTTGATCAAAAAGTTTATTTTCAACAAATAATAAATATTTAAAAGATTTTTAAAAAGATTTTTAAATAAAAATATAATCTTTAGGTGTAAATAATTGCAAAAAAATAGGAATAGAAAGACAAGGAAAATAAAAGTTTCCGCTTTAAATTTATTTGGTCAAATAGATATATTTTTAACAAAATATTCCAGTTTTCAACCCAAAAGGTCTAATTAAAAAAAAAAAAGTTAAATATTTAACGAGAAAAAAAGATTTTAAAAAATAAAGGTAATTTCTAATCAGGAAAGAAGAATTTTTAACGAATATGTTTAATTAATAACTAAAAGAGAAAAAATGTCAAAAAACTAATTAAACTGAAAAAGATAAATTTTTTATTATAAAGGCAAATTTTTAAATAAAAATAGAATGGCTACATTTCCAGATAAAAATATAATTTTGAAGAACAAAAAAAAAAACAATTTCCAGCAAAATATTCTACTTTGAAAATAACCAGTTTAAGTTTTAAACAAAAAATTAAATTTTCTAACGACATAGTTTAATTTTCAAACAAAAATATGAATTTTTTAACAAAAAAGTTAATTTCTAACGACATATTCAAATTTTCTTCCAAATTTTGAATTTTTCATCGAAAAAGTGGAATTTTCAGCAAAAAGAGGACGAATCTTCCACCAAAAAATAGATTTTTTAGATAATAGTTGAATGATGAATCGACAAAATAATTTTTTAAGAAAGGAGTATAATAATTAAACGAAAAGTTTATTTTTTAACCAAGAATATAATTATTGAAAAAAGATGAATTGTCAACAAAGTATATGAATTATCATTAAAAAGAAAATTTTTAACCAATTACTTAATTTTCTACTAAATTTTCTTCCACAAAATACCCTAATCTTTAATTTGAAAATATAAATTTGTTACAAAAAAGGTTCATTTACGATTAAATACTTGGACTTTTAACTGATATTATGAATCTTCAACCAAAAAAAAAAAATTTTTTTTTTAAACTAGTTTAACTTAAGCAGTTACTTCTTAACGAAAAAAAGAATTTTTGACAAATAAATATTTTAAATAAGAGACATTTGATTTTTTTAACAAAAAGATTAATTTTCAACTAAATATATGAATTTTTAACAAAAAAGTTAATTTTTAAGCAATTACTTAATTTTCAAAAATGTAAATTTTATACGAAAAAGTTATTTTACGTGTAAACAGTAGTATTTTTAATTGAAATTATGAATCTTAAACCAAAAAATATATTTTCTTAAAAACTAGTTTAACTTTAAATCAAGCAGTTATTTTTGAACCAAAAAATGAATTTTCAAGAAAAAAATGTTTTAAATTAAAAAAAGTTAAATTTAACTAAAACATATAAAGTTTCAAAAAAAAAATTCAATCTTTTAACAAAAAGATAAATTTTCAAATAAAATGATGAGTATCTAATCCACAAATTATTTTGCAAGAAAAGAGTTCAACATTTAAAGAAAAAAATTGATTTTTTAAGAAGCAGAATAATTTGTAACAAAGAAATATGATTTATCAACGAAATCAATGAATTTGTAACAAAAACATTTACAAATTAGTTTAATTTTTCACAAAATTTTTTTTCTACAAAATATCCTAATCTTTAATTCGAAAATCTAAATTTTGTACAAAAAAGTTCATTTACGATTAAATAGTTCAATTTTTAACTAAAATTATAAATCTCCAACCAAAAAAATTAATTAAAAAAAACTAGTATTTAATTAACAAATTCTTTTGTAAGAAAAGAGTTTAACATTTAACCAAAAAAGTTGATTTTTTAAAAACGAGATTAATTTGTAACAAAATAAGGGGAATTTTCCACAAAATAAATGAATTTTTAACCAATTAGTTTAATTTTACACCAAATTCTTTCTACAAAATATGCCAATCTTCAATTAAAAAATGTAAATTTTTTACAAAAAAGTTAATTTACTTTTAAACAGTTGCATTTTTAACTGAATTTATGAATCTTCAACCAAAAAAATTTTTTTTTAAAAACTAGTTTAGCATCAAAGCAAGAAGTTATTATATATTATTATATCAATATATATGTATAGTTATTATATCAATAAAAAATTAATTTTAATTAAAAAAATGTTTTAAATAAAAAACCCAAAAATACGATTTTTCAACAAAATAGCAATTATAAATCTTAAACCAAAAAAATTAATTAAAAAAACTAGTTTAACTTTAAATCAAGCATTTAATTTGTTACGAAAAAATAAATGCTCACAAAAAAAATATTTCGTATAAAAGACAGTTGAATTTAACTAAAAAATATAAATTTTCAAATAAAATGATGAATATATAATTAAAAAAGTCTTTTGTAAGAAAATAGTTAAACATTTAACCAAAAAAATTGTTATTTTAAGGAGATTATTTTGTAACGAAAGAAGATGCATTTTCGACAAAATAAATGAACTTTTAACAAAAAATTTCATTTTTATCCAATTAGTTTAATTTTACGCAAAATTCTTTCTACAAAATATGCTAATCTCCAATTAAAAATGTAAATTTAAAAAAATAAAAGTTAATTTACTTTTAAACAGTTGAATTTTTAACTGAAATTATGAATCTTCAACCAAAAAAAAAAAAATTTTTTAACTAGTTTCACTTTAAACCAAGAAGTTATTTTACAATAAAAAAATGAATTTTCATGCAAAAAATGTTTTAAATACAAAACAGTTGAATTTAACTAAAAAAATACGATTTTTCAACAAAATAGTTGAATTTTTTAACAAAAAGATCAATTTTTAACTAAATATATGAATTTTCAAGAAAAAATTCATTTCTTACCAAAAAAAAAGTTAATTTACGATTAAATAGTTACATTTTTAACGGAAATTATAAATCTCCAACCAAAAAAAAAAAAATAATAAAAAAAGTAGTTTAAACCAAGCAGTTATTTTTTAACCAAAAAAATGAATTTTTAAGTAAAATTATGAATATCTAATTGACAAATCATTTTGTAAGAAAAGAGTTTAACATTTAACCAAAAGAGTTGATTTTTTAAAAACGAGATTAATTTGTAACAAAATAAGGGGAATTTTCCACAAAATAAATGAATTTTTAACCAATTAGTTTAATTTTACACCAAATTCTTTCTATAAAATATCCTAATCATTAAGTAAAAAATATAAATTTTGTACAAAAAAGTTAATTTACGATTAAATAGTTGAATTTTGAACTGAAATTATAAATCTTCAACCAAAAAATAATTTTTTTGAAAACTAGTTTAACTTTAAATCAAGCAGTTTTTTTCAAACATAAACATGAATTTTCAAGAAAAAATGTTTCAAATAAAGGACAGTTGAATTTAAGTAAAAAATACAAAGTTTCAAAAAAATAGTTCAATATTTAAAATAAAAGATAAAATTTCAAATAAAATGATAAATATCTAATCAATAAATTATTTTGTAAGAAAAGAGTTTAACATTTAACCAAAAAAGTTGATTTTTTAAGAAGGTGATTAATTTGTTAGAAAAAGTGATTAATTTTCCACAAAATATATGATTTTTTAATAAAAAATGTAATTTTAACCAATTAGTTTAATTTTACACCAAATTCTTTATAAGAAGTATTCTAATCTTTAATTAAAAAATGTAAATTAAAAAAAAAAGTTAATTTACGTTAAAACAGTTGCATTTTAACTAAAATTATGTTTCTTTAACCAAAAAATAAATTTGTTGAGAACTAGTTCAACTTTAAACTAAGCAGTTATTTCTTAACCAAAAAAATTAATTTTCAAGAAAAAAATTTCTTGTATAAAAGAGAGTTGAGTTTAACCAAAAAATAAGAATTTTCAACAATATATTTGAATTTTTTAACAAAAAGATTAATTTTCAAATAAATATATAAATTTTCAACAAAAATTTTAATTTTGTACCAATTAGTTTAATTTTCCACAAAATTTTTTTCTGTAAAATATCCTAATCTTCAATTCGAAAATATAAATTTTTTTAAAAAAAGTTAATTTACGATTAAATAGATAAATTTTTAACTGAAATTATAAATCTCTAACCAAACAAATTAATTTTAAAAAACTAGTTGAACTTTAAACCAAGGATTTTATTTTTTACCAAAAAATAAATTCTCATTAAAAAAATATATTTAAAATAAACGACAATTGAATTGTAAGAAAAAAATATAAAGTTTCAAAAAAATAGTTGAATCTTTTAACAAAAAGATAAATTTAAAAGTAAAATTATGAATATTTAATCAATAAATTATTTTGTAAGAAAATAGTTTAACATTTAACTAAATAATTTTATTTTTTAAGGAGGTTAATTTGTAACAAAGTAAGATGAATTTTCCACAAAAAAATGAATTTTTAACAAAAAAATGTCATTTTTATCCAACTAGTTTAATTTGACGCGAAATTATTTCTATAAAATATCCTAATCTTCAATTCACGAATGTAAATTTTTTACAAAAAAGTTAATTTACGCTTAAACAGTTGAATTTTTAACTAAATTACGAATATTCAACCAAAAAATATATTTTTTCAAAAACTGGTTTAACTTTAAACCAACCAGTTATTTTTCAAAAAAAAAAATGAATTTTCAAGAAAAAAATGTTTCAAATAAAAGACACTTGAATTTAAATAAAAAATATAAAGTGTCAAAAAATAGTGGAATTTTTTAACAAAAAGATAAGTTTAAAAATAAAATGATGAATGTCTAATCAATAAATTATTTGGTAAGAAAAGAGTTTAACATTTAACCAAAAAAGTTTTATTTTTAAGAAGGTGATTAATTTGTAAGAAATGAAGATAAATTTTCCACAAAATATATGATTTTTTAATAAAAAATGTAATTTGTAACTAATTAGTTTAATTTTACACCAAATTCTTTATACAAAGTATTCTAATCTTCAATTCAAAAATGTAAATTTTCTACAAAAAAGTTAATTTACGAATAAATAGTTGAACTTTTAACTGAAATTATAAATCTAAAAAAAAATTAATTAAAAAAGAAACTAGATTAATTTTAAACCAAGGATTTAGTTTTTTACCCAAAAATAAATTCTCATCAAAAATATAGTTCGTATAAAATAAAGTTAAATTTTAATTAAGAAATATAAATTTTTTTTAAAAAGTTGAATTTACATTTAAAAATGTAAATTTAAAAAAAAAGTTAATTTACGTTTAAACAGTTGCATTTTAACTGAAATTATGAATCTTGGACCAAAAAATAAAATTTTTATTAACAAGTTCAACTTTAAACCAAGTAATTATTTAAAAAAAAAAAGATTAATTTTCAACTAAAAAGATAAATTGTCAACAAAAAGTTTAATTTTGTTCCAATTAGATTCATTTTCCACCAAATTTTTTTTCTACAAAATATCCTAATCTTCAGTTCAAAAATGTAAATTTTTTGCAAAAAAGTTACTTTACTTTTAAACAGTTGTATTTTTAACTGAAATTATGAATCTTCAACCAAAAATAATTTTTAAAAAACTAGTTGAACTTCAAACCAAGCAGTTATTTTTTAATACAAAAATGAATTTTCATGAAAAAAATGTTTCAAATATAAAACAGTTGAATTTAACAAAAAAATTCGATTTTTCAACAAAATAGTTGAATTTGTTAACAAAAATATTAATTTTCAACTAAAGAGATAAATTTTCAACAAAAAGTTTAATTTTGTACCAATTAGATTCATTTTCCACCAAATTTTTTTCTACAAAATATCCTAATCTTCAATTCAAAAATATGCATTTTTTACAATAAAGTTAATTTACGATTATATAGTTGAACTTTTAACTGCAATTATGAATCTTCAACCAAAAAAATAATTTTTTTAAAAATTCTTATAACGTTAAATCAAGAAGTTACTTTTTACAAATAATAAATTCTCACAAAAAAGATATTTCGTATAAAGAACAGTTGAATTAAACTAAAAAATATAATTTTTCCAAAAAAATAGCCACATCTTTTAACAAAAAGATAAATTTTTAAATAAAATTACGAATATTTAAAAAAAAAAGATGAATTATCAACAAAATAAATGAATTTTTAACAAAAAAATGTTTCAAATAAAAGACAGTTGAATTGAACCAAAAAAAAACAATTTTTCAACAAAATAGTTGAATGTGTTAACAAAAAGATTTTTTTTTAAACTAAATATATGAATTTCCGAGAAAAAAATTAATTTTTTACCAATTAGTTCAATTTTCCACAATATTTTCGTCTACAAAATATCCTAATCTTCAATTCGGAAATATAAATGATGTACAAAAAAGTTAATTTACGACTAAATAGTTGAATTTTTAACTGAAATTGTAAATCTCAAAACAAAAAAAAATTAATTTAAAAAAATCTAGTTTAACTTTAAACCAAGGATTTAATTTTTTACCAAGAAATGAATTATCAACAAAAAAATATTTTAAATAAAAGACAGTTGGATTTAACTAAAAAATATAAATTTTCAAAAAAATTAGAAAATTATTTTGTAATAAAAGAGTTTAACATTTAACTAAAAAGGTAGTTTAACTTTCGACTTTTTTCTCGAATCTGTTTACAGCTTGAATAACTAATTTTTAATCAAAGAAGGGATTATGAACCAGTTGGATTCAATAAAAAAATTACAATTTTTAACAAAATATTTGAACCCTCAAACAAATAGATGAAATTTTAACAAGTGGTCTATCTTAAAAATTATTTATAAAATCGATAAAAAAATATTTATTATTAATTTCTGTAAATCTTAAAGGAGTCTTCTAAGCACACTTCATTTATTTAAAGGTTTAATTTTTTCTTTCTCTTTAGCGAAAAGTTACAATTTTTATTTAATCCTAATGATCAAGGCCTCATTTTATTCTTCGAAGGATTCTCTAAATTTCTATTTCAGTTAATTTTATTGTTGAAAACAAAATTGAGAAATCATACAGTTATTGTTGTTATAAACAATGATAGTTTAAATTTTAATTAAAACCGCCCAAATAGAATTGTAGAGAATCCTTCAAAGAAAAAAAGAAAATTCTAAATAACTTTCTACCCAATTAACCTAATTTTCAAAAAAATAGTTCAGTTTTCAAGTTTAAAAGTCTCAGCCAAGATTTCATTTCGCAGGATCAAAATTATTTTAGTTGCAAATCTGAAATTGTATAAATTTTCAAAAAAGACGTATACTTGAGAAAAGCAAGGGTGTTGAAAATAATCCGAGTCGCTCTATAAATACAATACGACATTCAGTACTGTGTGGTGCGTCGCGATGTTCAGATGCTGATCTCTAAATTCGTACATTAAACATAAATTATCATAACACAAAATTGAAACCCCCACTTTCTTTAATTATGGGCTAAAAAAAATCTTGAATCAAAAAAACAAATGATTCCTCCTCTGTATCATGTATTCAAACCCAATGGTTTGGAGAAAGTGTCAAGAGCGGTAAAAGAAAATTTTAAAAAATTGCAAAATTAATAAATAAATTAAATTAAAACTCTCGATCTCTTTAGATCTTTGAATTAAATTATAATTAAATTAGAATAAATCGAAATAAAAAATGATTAACCGAATTAAAAAGTCAGTGAGGGATGAATTCAAATTATAGTTCCATCTTTGGTAATGATTAAGGAATTTCGAAAAGAGGATTCGAATTTGTTTATTTTAATTATGTTAAAACAATAAATTATGAGAAAAATTGAGTGAAAATTTTTCCAAAAGTTGAGGAAGTGATTAAAATTTAATGATGGAGAAATTAATTGCTGCTGACGCTAAAAGAAGAAAAGACAGGAGACGTAGGAGAGGGTGGACAGTAGTTGTAGGACCTGAGATCCGGTGAGTAAAAGTTTGCTCAAGTACCGGTGAACTTTTTTATTATTTTTTTATTTATTTTTTTTTTGATGAGGAATTTAAGGATTGATATGGATTTTTAACGACAGGTGCCAAGAAGCGCTTTCAAGGGGGTAGTTATTGAACCAATTTGCGGCAAGTGACGGCCGGTAAATTAGAAATCTTGGTGTCTGTTGGTTTCCACTATGTCGCGTGTCGCCATCTTTCGGACAAAATTTAAAAATTTTTTAACGATTTTTTAAACACTAGACTATCGTGTGTCCTATTTTCTATCTTTATTAATAATAATTACATTATTTAAATTTTTTATCAAACAGCATCTTATTCAGGGTTGCTACAACATCAATATCTGCACTATAAAACCGACCATACACCTTGAAAATTAATAATATTAATGCAACAACATTTTTTTTCTTAATTAATTTTAAACACTCTTTAGTTGAGTTGTCAAATCAAAAATATAAATTTTGAACCAAAATTATAATAGTTAAAATGTCCGAAAAATAAAATGTGCAACCAGAAAAAAACACGAATTTAAACAAATTAGTTTTTTTTATCAGAAAAAATTATTTTTTTAAACAAAAATAGAAGTGTTAAATTTTCAGTTACAACAATCGATTTTCAACGATATGAAAAGTGGATTATCAAAAAAATAATTCAATTTTAGACTGAAAAGATAAATTTACCAACAAAAAAGATACAGATTCATTAAATATATAAATTTCCAACTGAAAAAAACGAGTTTTCAGAAGAATTATTTAATTTTCAACTATAAATATAAATTTTTAAGCAGTTGAATTTAATAAAAAAATATAAAGTTTCAAAGAAAAAAGTTTAATTTTTTAACAAAAAGATAAATTTTTAAATAAAATTATGAATATCTAGTCAACAAATTATTTTTTAAGAAAAACGTTTAACATTTAACCATATTCTTTCTACAAAATATGCTAGTCTTAAATTAAAAAATGTAAATTTTTTACAAAAAAATTAATTTACTTTTAGCAGTTGAATTTTTAACTGAAATTATAAATCTCCAACAAAAAAAGATTTTAAAAAAAAACTAGTTTTAACTTTAAACCAAGCAGTTATTTTTTAACAAAAAAAAAATGAATTATAAAGAAAAAAAAGTGTTTCAAATAAAAGAGAGATAAATTTAACAAAAAATTACGAATTTTTAACAGAATAGTTGAATTTTTTAACAAAAAGAATTATTTTTAACTAAATATATGAATTTTCAAGAAAAAAGTTACTTTTTTACCAATTAGTTTAATTTTCCACAAAATTTTTTTCTACAAAATATTCTAATTTTAAATTCTAAATATAAATTTTCTACAAAAAAGGTTATTTACGATTGAATAAATAAATTTTTAACTGAAATTATAAATCTCTAACCAAAAAGCTTAATTTAAAAAAAACTAGTTCAACTTTAAACCAAGCATTTAAGTTGTTAACAATAATTAATTCTCACCAAAAAAATATTTGAAATAAAGAACAGTTGAATTTAATAAAAAAATATAAACTTTCCAAAAAATAGTTGAATTTTTTAAAAAAAAGATAAATTTTTAAATAAAATTATGAATATCTAGTCAACAAATTATTTTGTAAGAGAAGGGTTTAACATTTAACCAAAAAAGTGATTTTTTAATAAAAAAAAAATACATTTTAACCAATAAGTTTAATTAATTACTTATTTTAGTTACTTACTTTTAGTTACTTATTACTTATATTACTAATTACAAAAAAATTAATTTACTTTTAGCAGTTGAATTTTTAAGTGAAATTATAAATGTCGAGCGGAAAAAATTAATTAAAAAAAACTAGTATTAACTTTAAACCAAGCAGTTATTTTTTAACAAAAAAATATATTTTCAAGAAAAAAATGGTGAAAATAAAAGAGAGTTAAATTTAAGAAAAAAATACGAATTTTCAACAAAATAGTTGAATTTGTTAACAAAAAGATTATTTTTTAACGAAATATATGAATTTTCAAAAAAAGTTAATTTTTTACCAATAAGTTTAATTTTCCACAACATTTTTTTACTACAAAATATCCTAATCTTTAATTTGAAAATATAAATTTAGTACAAAAAAGTTAATTTGCGATTAAATAGTTATATAAAAAACATTTTTTAACAAAAAACATTACATTTCCATGAAAAAAGATAAATTTTCCACAAAAAATGGAATAGTTAAAGTGAATTTTCAACAAAAATGATAAATCTTTAACTAATTAATTAAAAAGTTAAATTGTCTATCACAGAAATTAATTTTTTACCAGACAGATAAATTTTCAACCAATAAGTTGAATCTTGAACTAAAAAAAAAAAGATTTTCAACTTAATATACGAATTTAATAATAAAAAAGATCCATTTTTAACTATAAATAGAATAAGTAAATTTTCATTAAGAAAAAAAATTTCGACAAAAAAATGAACATTTTTTAAAAGTGATGAATTTTGAACTATTTTAAATTAATCATTAACTAAAATATTTTAATTTCAGCCAAAAGGATGAATTTTCAACCTGATCGGTTGAATTTCCAACTAAAAAAAAATTTACAAATAAAATTATGAATGTTCAATTGGATTACTTGAATTTTCAATGAAAAAAAAATCCTAAAACAATAAGATTAATTTTCCATAGAAAAAAAAACGATTTTTCAAGAAAATGCATGAATTTTCCACGAAAAAGTTGAATTCTAAACTCAAAAAGGCAAACTTTTAACTAAATAGTTGGATTTTGAATTAAAAAGGATTAATTTCCAACAAAAAACAGAATAGTTAAAGTGAGTTTTAACTGAATTGATAAATCTTCAACTAACAAATTTAATTTTTAACAAGATACATAAATTTTAAACTTAAAAGTTAAATTCTCTACCAACAATAAAATAGTTAATTTTTCAGTTAGTAAAATAACTTTTAACTAAAAAAAAACGAATTTTTATCGAAATTGTTACATTTTTAACCAGAGAAATTAATTTTTTACCAGAAAGATAAATTTTTGACCAATAAGTTAAATTTTCAACAATAGTTGAATCTTAACAAAAAAAAAGATAAATTTTCAACTGAATAGTCGAATTTAAAACTAAAAAAGATCGATTTTCAACCATAAACGGAATGGATAAATTTTTAGTTCGAGAAAAAATATCAACAAAAAAAAGAACATTTTTTCATAAATAATGAGATTTTTAATCAAAGTGATGAATTTTGAACTATTTTGAATTAATCTTTGACTACAATAGTTTAATTTTAATAAAAAAGATAAATTTTCAACTGAAAAAAATAATTTTGCAAATAAAATTATAAATGTTCAATTGGATTACTTAAATTTTCAACGAAAAAAAATCTTCAAACAAGAAGATTAATTTTCCATACAAGGAAACGATTTTTTAACAAAATAGATGAATTTTCCAAGAAATAGTTGAATTCTAAACTCAAAAAGGCAAACTTTTAACCAATTAGTTGAATTTTGAAATAAAAAAGATTAATTTTCAACAAAAAATAGAATAGTTAAAGTGAATTTTTAACTGAAATGATAAATCTTCAACTAAGAAATTTAATTTTTTAACCAAATACATGAATTTTCAAGTAAAAAGTTAAATTCTCTACCAAAAAAAAAAAAAAAATACTTAAATTTTCAACCACGTAAATTAATTTTTTTATCAGAAATATAAATTTTCAATCAATAATTCGAATTTTCAACGATAGTTGAATCTTGAACTAAAACAAAATCTTTTAACTTATTAGACGAATATAAAAATAAACTAAGAATTTTTAAAGTATTTTGAATGAATCTTTAACTAAAATAGTTGAATTTTAATCAAAAATATGAATTTTCAACCTGATCAGTTGAATTTTCAACTAAAAAAATAAATTTACAAATAAAATTATGAATTTTCCATTGGATTACTTAAATTTTTAACAAAAAAAAAATTTTTAAAGGAGAAGATTAATTTTCCATACAATAAAACGATTTTTTAACAAAATAGATGAATTTTCCAAGAAATAGTTGAATTCTAAACTCAAAAAGGCAAACTTTTAACCAATTAGTTGAATTTTGAAATAAAAAAGATTAATTTTCAACAAAAAATAGAATAGTTAAAGTGAATTTTTAACTGAAATGATAAATCTTCAACTAAGAAATTTAATTTTTTAACCAAATACATGAATTTTCAAGTAAAAAGTTAAATTCTCTACCAAAAATAAAATACTTAAATTTTCAGTTAGTAAAATAACTTTCAACCGAAAAGAAACGAATTTTTAACAAAGTAGTTAAATTTTCAACCATGTAAATTAATTTTTTATCAGAAATATAAATTTTCAATCAATAATTCGAATTTTCAACAATAGTTGAATCTTGAAATAAAAAAGATAAATTTTCAACGTAATAGAAGAATTTTAAACTAAAAAATATCCATTTTTAACCATAAATGGAACAGGTAAATTTTCAGTTAAAAAAAAATTTTAACAAAAAAAAAACGAACATTTTTTAATAAAGTAATTACATTTTCAATCAACTATTTTGAATTAATCTTTACCTAAAATAGTTTAACTTTAATGAAAAAGATGAATTTTCAACCTGATTAGTTGACTTTTCTACTAAAAAAATAAGTTTATAAATAAAATTATGAATGTTCAATAGGATTACTTAAATTTTCAAGGAAAAAAATTTTTTCAGTTAAACAATTAATTTTCAACAAACTAATTAAATTTATAACAAGAAAAACGGCTTCGTCAAATAAAATGATAAATCTTTAACCAAATAATTAAATTTTTAACTAAGTAGTTTCACTTCCATCTAAGTATTCGAATTTTCAACCAAAAATGATGAATTCTCAACGAAAAACGAGATATTTCAAGAAAAACGGATTTTAATTTTATACAAAAAATAGTTGAATTCGATAAAAAAAGATGATTTTTTTAACAAAATAGTTTGAATCCTCGACCAAAAGAGATTAATTTTTAACCAACTATGTTATAACAAAAAAAGGTTATAACATAAAACGCTTTAAAGAATTATTTTCAATGGACCATCCAAATAATTTTTATTATACATTTTTCAGAAATTTTGAGTTATTTGTGTAATTTAATATTGTAAAAAAATCAGCAAATAATTAAATAATTAATTCATAACGTAAAAAGCATTAAACTTTCATTTCCATTAAGACATTCAAATCATTTTTATTCGACTTTTTTTTTAAATTTTTACTTTTATTTCTGAAAATTTGATTTATTAGTAACCTCTTATACCAATTAAAAACAATTAAAATAAATTAACGTATAAATTAAAAAATTGAATGCAGATAACCATTTGACAACATGAGCATCATTTGAAAAATTATGTAATTTAAATAGGGATTCTTAAAAATAAATAATAATTTTAATAATTCAATT
>JAAAKG020046493.1:0-18647 GCA_010014905.2 Druon quercuslanigerum
GAATTAATTTTTTTTATCAGAGATTCGTCTTTTTGGTTAAAAAATTAACTGTCACATTTTTCATTGGAAATTAACTTTATTGGTTTGCCAATTAATTTATTTAATTATAAATTTATTTTTTTTAATTTATTTTTTTGAGAGAAAAATTCAACTGTTTTATAGAAAATTTATAAGTTTAGTTGAAAATTTAACTACTTTGTTAAAAAAATAATTATTTTGTTTAAAATTCACGTATATTATTGGAATTTTTTTTATTTGTTGACATTTTTTTTTAACTGAAAATTTAACTATTCTTTTCTTCATTCCGAAACTGTTTTTTTAATCTTTAACTATTTGGTTGAAAATTTAATTATTTGGTTTAATATTTATTTATTTTGTTAAAAAAAATTTTTTTATTAATTTTTTTAACTTCTTTCTTTTTTCTTGGTTTAAAATTAATTATTCATCTGAAAATTTCAATAATCCTATTTAGATTACGAAATTTTTTTTTATCCTCTTAGTTGAAAATTCATCTTTTTAGTTTAAAATTAATGTTATTGTCCAAAAATAAATTTTTTGTTGAAAATTCAATTCAATAACTTGGTTTATTATTATTATTATTATTATTTATTTAAAAAATCGCATCTTTAATTGAAAATTTAACTTTTTTTTAGAATTCTTGGTTTTGTTTGAAAAAGAATAGTTGTTACTACAAATTTGTATTTTCTTGGTTAAAAATCCACATATTTTAGTAAAAATTTATCTGATAAAAAATTAATCTGTTTTTTTTGCTTAAATCTCATTTTTTATTCCAAATTTAACTATTCCTATTTTGATTATGATTTTTTATTAAAATCTTGAACTATTTGTTTAAAAATTCGCCTTTTTGACTTTTATTAAAAAATCATCTATTTTTAGTGAAAATTGGATTTTCTATAGAAAATTATTTTTATTACTCAAAATTTAACTATTTCTTTTTTAATGCGAATTTTTAAAAATAAAATCTTCTCTTTTCTGTATAAAATTAATCTCCTTGGTTGAAAATCCATTTTTTTTTTTTTTAAATTAAACTATTTGGTACAGAATTAATTTTTTATTAGATATTCGTCTCATTTGGTTAAAATATTATACGTCACATTTTTCATTGGGAATTAATTTTATTGATTTGCCAATTAATTTATTTTATTTATTTTAATTTTATTTTTTTTAATTGAAAATTTAACTATTCTCTTTTTTATTACTAAGCCTATTTTTCTTTTAGGACACATTTTCAAGTATTTTGTTGAAAATTCTTTTTTTTGTTTGTTTGTTGAAATTAATTTATTTTTAACTGAAAATTTAACTATTTACTTTTTCATTACGAAATTTAAAAAAATAGAATCTTCAACTATTTGGTTAAAAATTTTTCTTTTTGGTAGAAGATTTATTTTGTTTGAAATTTTTTTTGAAATTTTATCTTTGTTAAAAAATAATGTTTTAATTTAAAAATCATCAATTTTAATGAAAATTGGCTTTTCTATAAAAAATTATTTTTATTGCTCAAAATTAAACTATTTGGTAGAAATTTCATATATTTTGTTAAAAATTCGTCTTTTTTGTATAAAATAATTCTCCATGGTTGAAAATCTATTTTTTTTTTTTAAATTAAACTATTTGGTTCAGAATTAATTTTTTTATTAGATATTCGTCTTCTTTGGTTAAAATATTAACTGTCACATTTTTCATTAGAAATTAATTTTATTGTTTTGTAAAATTATTTATTTAATTGTAAATCAACTTTTTAAAAATTATTTTTTTGACAGAAAAATAAAAAATTAATTATTTGGTTTTAAATTCACGTATCTCATTGACTTTTTTTAATGTTAAAATTTATTTTTTTTAATAAAAAATTTAACTATTCTCTTTTTCATGACGGAACTTATTTTCTTTTAGTACAAATCTTCAAGTATTTGGTTGAAAATTCTCTTTTTTCATTTATGAAATTTATTTATTTTTAAATGAAAAATTAATTATTTACTTTTTCATTACGAAACTTTTTTTTTAAATAGAATTTTAAACTATTTGGTTGAAAATTCTATTATTTCGTTTAGAATTCACTTATTTTGTGAAAAATTCTTTTTTTTTCATTAATTTTTTTAACTTTTTTCTTCCATCTTGGTTTAAAATTAATTATTTATATGAAAATTTAACCACTCCTATTTTGATTACGAAATTTTTTTTATTCTCCTTTTTGAAAATTCAGTTTTTTAGATGAAAATTAATGTTATTGTTGAATAATAAATTTTTTGTTAACAATTA
Organism: Druon quercuslanigerum; assembly: GCA_010014905.2. Taxonomy (NCBI): domain Eukaryota; kingdom Metazoa; phylum Arthropoda; class Insecta; order Hymenoptera; family Cynipidae; genus Druon; species Druon quercuslanigerum. Next base: position 2,278 of record JAAAKG020046493.1, read on the forward strand.
AATTCAACAACTTACTTCATTATTATTATTATTATTATTATTTTGAAAAATCGCATATTTAATTCAAAATTTAACTTTTTTTAGAATTCTTCGTTTTGTTTGAAAATGAATAGTTTTTACTAAAAATTTATGTATTTGGTTAAAACTTCATGTTTTTTTACTGAAAAATTTGTTTTTAGAAAATTAACCTTATTGGTTGAAAATTCGTCTTTTTGGTAAAAAATTTATTTTCTTGGTTATAAATCCATATGTTTTAGTAAAAATTTATCTGATAAAAAATTAATCTGTTTTGATTGTTTTGTTGAATATTCATATTTTTTATTGAAATATCAACAATTAAACTATTTTATTAAAAATTAGTTTTTTTGGCTTAAACTTTATTTTTTACTCCAAATTTAACTATTTCTATTTTTAATACGATTTTTTTTATAATCTTTAACTATTTGTTTTAAAATTCGTCTTTTTGGTAGAACATTTATCTTTTGGTTTGAAATTTTATCTTTTTTGTTAAAAAATAATGTTTTTATTTAAAGAGCATCTATTTTAATGAAAATTGGATTTTCTATAGAAAATTTTTTTTATTACTCAAAATTTCACTATTCCTTTTTTAATGCGAATTTTTACAATTAAAATCTTTAACTATTTTGTTGAAATTTCTTATATTTTGTTGAAAATCCATTTTGTTAAATTAATCAATTTGGTTCAAAATTAATTTTTATTAGATATTCGTCTCATTTGTTTAAAATATTAACTGTTAAATTTTTCATTGTAAATTAATTTTATTTTTTTGTTAATTAATTTATTTAATTGTAAATTAACTTTTTTTAATTTATTCTTTTAATTAAAAATTCAACTATTAAATTTTTCATTACGAAACTTTTTTCTTGAAAAGAATTTTTAAGAAAATTTAATGATTTGGTTTAGAATTCACGTATTTTGTTGAAAATTCTTTTCTCTTTTTGAAATTTAATATTTTTAAACTAAAAATGTAACTATTCTCTTTTTCATTCCGAAACTTTTTAAAAAAATAGAATCTTCAACTATTTGGTTGAAAATTCAATTTTTTGGTTTAGAATGTACTTATTGTGTGGAAAATTCTTTTTTTTTTAATTAATTTTTTTAACTTCTTTCTTCCATCTTGGTTTAAAATTAATTATTTATATGAAAATTTAAATACTCCTATTTTGATAACGAAATTTTTTTTATCCTCTTGGTTGAAAATTCATCTTTTTAGTTGAAAATTAATGTTATTATTGAATAATAAATTTTTTGTTAAAAATTCAATTTAACTACTTGGTTAATAATTTTATTAATTTGTTAAAAACTAATTTTTTGGATGACGGTTCATTATTATTTGAAAAATCGAATCTTGGATTGAAAATTTAACTTTTATTTTAGAATTCCTCGTTTTCTTTGAAAATGAATAATTTTTACTTTTTTTTAAATTCGTTTTTAGAAAATTAACTTGCTCGCTTGAAAATTCTTTTTTTTTTATAAAAAATTTTTTTCTTTGTTAAAAACCCATACATTTTAGTAAAAAACGATCTGATAAAAAATTAATTTCTTTGATTTTTTTTTTAATATTCATCTTTTTTATTGAAATATCAACAATTAAAATATTTTATTAAAAATTATTTTTTTGGTAAAAAAATTAATAATCTTCAATTAAAAATTTATCTTTTTGGTTAAAAATTAATGTTTTTATTAAAAAAATTCATCTCATTTCTGATAAAAATTTAGTATTTTTTTGGTTAAAAATGCCATTATTTAATTAAAAATTAATGATCTGTTTGGTTCAAAAATGTTATTATTCTTTTGAATAATTACCTTTTTTGTCGAAAATTTATCCTTTTTCGTTGAAAATGCAACTACTTGGTTGAATGTTGAACTATTTTGTTAAAAACTATTTTTTTGGGGTAAATATTCATCATTAATTAAAAAAAACATTTCTTTTTTTAAATTTACCTATTTTGTTGAAAATTCTACTCTTTTGTTGAAAAATTAATATTTCTGACTGAAAATATAATTATTCTATTTTTGGTAGAAAAGAACCAACTATTTTGTTGAAAATTAGTGCTGTTTTTTGTTGTTGAAAAATTCGTATTTTTTGTAGAAAATTTACATTTTACTGTATAAATATAATCTTTTTTGGTTAAAAATTCAACTGTTATGTTGAAAATTAATAATAAAAGTAGTAAAAACTATTTTGTTTAAAATTAGTTTCTTTCTGGCTAAAAATTAATTTTTTTAATTAAAAATTTAACTATTTCTATTTTTAGCTCAACAGTTTTTCGAAATATTTGAAATATTTTGAAAAATTTAAATGAATAAATATAAAAATAATTATTTTTTCAACCTCAAATTTCATTTCTGAAATTTTGAATGATTAATAATCTTTTACACCAATTTTCAAAAAAATTATACATATTTGCGTATAATTTTTAAAACTGAATTTAAATACATCACAAACATTTAAAAAGTGATATAACTGTAATAGATGCGTTTTAAATAAACAAATAAAATTTTATTGTAAAAAAATTGTTAATATTTAATTACATAATCATAAAGTCAATAATTAATTTTTGTAAATTAATTGACATTAATTAAAATTCAATCTTTAAATAATTTCTTATTGTAAAAAAATTAAACATTTATAATAATTAATTAATTAGTTTTTAAAATAAAAAGCAATAAGCATGTAATTTCATTAATTTTCGATTACGTAACCCCAAAATAAATAATTAATTTATGTTACTTAATAGAGAAAATTGTAATTCAACCTCCGTGTAACTTGCCATTGTTTAAAAAATTAATCAGCTAATAATGAAGTAATTAGTTCACAAAATAAGAAGCATTAAACTATAATTTTCAAATAATTTTTACCTAATTTTTTTAAAATTTGACTTCACTACCATTGTAGACTACATGAGAAATGTAACAAAATTACTGGAATACATTTTACGTCGTTTATTGAGAAAGCTCGTACCTTATGAATCAAGTAACTCCAGATGGTTAGAACTATTATTGAAAGTAATATTTAAAATACATAAAATAAAATGACCGCTAAAAGGTTCACTACCATCGGAGACTGCATGAGAAATGTAACAAAATTACTGGAATACATTTTATTCCGTATGTTACGAAAGCGCGTATCTTATGTTATAAATAGATCTGATTGGCTAGAGCTGTTATTGAAAGTAATAATAAAAATACATTAGCCGAAATAATTATTGGTGTTTGTGAATATTAGAAATCTACTTTTTTTACTTCTGTAGATTTTAATTTTAAATCAGAAGGCTACGCTATTATTAAAAAATGAGACTAGACGAGACATGTAGTAAAATTACTGGAAAACATTTTACTTCGTATAATGAGAAAGCGCGTATCTTAATCTTACGAATCAAGTAACTCTAGATGGTTAGAACTATTATTGAAAGTAATATTTAAAGTACATAATTCGAAATAATTATCGGTGATTGGTAAAATTAGGAATCTACTTCTTTTACTTCTTTCGATTTTAATTTTAAATTGAGAGGTTACCCTATGAATAAAATAAAATGTCTGCCAACATGTTCACTACCATCGGAGACTGGACGATGAATGTAACAAAATTATTGGAATACATCTGATTGGTTAGAGCTATTATTGAAAGTAATAATAAATATACATTAGTTAAAATAATTATTGTTGCTTGATAAAATTAGGAATAAACTTTTTAACTTCTATATTATAATTTTAAATTTTAATTTAAAATAAGGAGACTGGACGGGAAATGTTACAAAATTACTGGAATACATTTTACGTCGTTTATTGAGAAATCGCGTATCTTATGTATTAATGTACCAATAGAAGTAGCAAATAAGACAGTTATTACTCCCGTTTTTTGTCTCATTCCAGAATAATTTGATGAAAATTTATTATTCTCACTCAATACTGCTCGCTCAATAGGATAAGTTTTTACTAAATTTTCGCAAAAAACGAGACTGGTAGTTAAATCTTAAAGGCTTGTGTTTTTTGCCGCTTTGAGTGAGATTGAGTAAGAGACTGATGATAAGAACAGCTGATTATGAACTTTTAAGCAGTTATCCTGTCTACGAGCCAATCTTGAGATTAGTAAGACGCAACTTGATAAAAAGCAGATAGGCACCGTTTTAAATTGACGGAAAGAAAGGCAGGCCTCGGACTCACTATTGAAACTATTTTTTTTTTTAGCGATGACACTATTTTTCGACTATTTATAAACAATGACACTGAAAACACTATTTTCTAACATTTTTCGCCAAAGGAACTATTTTTTTACTTTTTTTTTTTTAATTTTTTTAAATTTCTTCACGAAGAAAATATTTTCATTTTTGATAAAACAGATATCAATTTTCAACAAATTGTTAAATTTTTAACCGAAACTAAACTTTAGTTTTCAACTAAACAATAGAATTTTTTTTTGCCCAGAAGACTGAATTTTCTACGAAGCAGTTGAATTTTCAACCAAACGAATGAATTTTCAAGGTAAAGGGATAAATTGTTAACAAATTACACATATTTTTAAACAAATTTTTTAACCAGGAAGATTAATTTTCTGCCAAAAGGGCAAATTTTCATCAAAATAAATAAACATTTTCAACCAAGTAGTTAAATTTTTTAAATTAAAAAATGGAATAGTTTAATATTTAGTTTAAAAAAAATTTTTTTTTTAAACAGTTTCTGCTAAATTCGTAAATTAGAATTTTCAACCTGAACATATTTAAAAAAAAAACTTAATTTTTAACATACTTTTTTTAAACTTAAAATTTAACTACTCCCCTTTAAAAAAATGGAATTGTTAAATTTTTAGTTTAAAAAAAAAACACTTTTTCAGTAAACAGTTTCTGTCAAATTATCAAATTATAATTTTGAACTTGAACATATTTTCACAAAAAAATTAATTTTTTAACCAAATAGTTAAATTAACAATTTACAAAAATATTTTTTGACAACAAAAATTTAGCAAATCACTTCTATTTTTAATCAACAAGAGCAATTTTCTACAAAAAACCCGAATTTTCCAAAAATATTAAAATTTTAAACCAAATAGTTCATTTTTTGAAATAAAAAAGATGAATCTTCAACTAAAAATGTAATCGCTAAATTTTAAATAAAAAAGAAATCTACAAAGGAATTGAATTTTCTATCAAATTATTAAATTTGTAACAAACAAACAAAACTTTTTCTACAAAGCTGATATTTCAAAAACAAAAATATTTTTATTTTAAATAAAAAAATGGTAATTTAACCAAAAAAAATGAATTTTAAAGAAAAATATTTTAATTTTTTAACCAAATGGTTGAATTTTCAACAAAAGAAATTAATTTTCTACCATGAAAACCGAAAATAGTTGAATTTAACAGAAAACTACGAATTTTCAACTATGAGCAATTTTCATCCTAAAACGGAATAGTTAAATTTTTAGTAAAGAAAATTATTCGCAAGCAATTTAAACGAGTTTTTGGCAAAGGATAAATTATCAACAAAATACGTAAATTTTCAACAAAATAGTGCTATTTTGAACCAAGATGATTAATTTTCAACAAAAAGTGCTTTAACATTTGATATTTCACCGAAAAAATATTTTATTTTTAAATAAAAATACAGTTAATTTTAACCAAAATAATTAATTTTCTACGAAAAGGACCAATTTTCAACAAAATACGTAAATATTAAACCAAATAGTTTGATATTCAAATAAGGCGAATAATTTTTTACAAAAAAATGAATTTTCAAATTTTATTTGATTAATTTTTAGTTTATTTTTTTCATTTCTAGAATTTTTTTAACTAAATAGTTGAATTTATAAGCAAAAGAAAAAAACATTTTGTCTAAGGATGTAGTAGTTAAATTTTCATTTAAGAGACTTAATTTTCAATTTAAATAAACTAATTTTCTAAAAAAACAGATAAGTTTTTTACAAAATGGTTTAAAAATTAATTTTTAACTAAAATAATAAACTTTTAAAAAACTATAGATAAACTTTTAACGAAGGTGTTGTCAGCAAAATACTTTAATCCTCAACTAAAACAGGTTAGTTTTTAACTAAAAAGTTATATTGAAAAAAAACAATGGTATACCTAAAAGACGAATTTTCAATAAAAAACATAAATTTTGTACCCAAAAGTTAAATTTTCTCCAAATTGTTTAATTTTCAACCCGAAAATGTGTGAAATTTTCGAAATAGTTAACAAAATAGTTGAATTTTCTACCTACATTCAATCAAACTGTTAAATTTCCGACCGAATAATTAGATTTTGAACCAAGTACTAAAATTTTTATCCAAAAAAGATTAATTCTTTACCAGAAATGTAATAGTAGGCTTTAACAACAAAGACGAGAAAAAGGGGAAAGTATAGATTATTTTTAATACTTTTACAACATTAGGTTAGAAAAATAAAGAAAATAGTAAGTAAAATGGAAAATAAAATTAATTTTCCGTAGTATAACATACAGTAATACAAAAGAGTTTTTATTTAACATAATGTGCCAAATTTCTGAAAATAAAACCAAGAATCTAGCGACCAAATTTGGATAACCTGAAAGAAGGAAAAAATTTAATAAAAAAATTATTTTTCAGGAAAAAAGAATTTTGTGTTGCTTTTTCAGATTGCAATCGGAACATTAGGTGTTTGTTGTCCAAACTTGGTCGTTAGAATCTTGGGTTTTATTTTGAGGAATTCTGCAACATTAACTTGATTATTGGACGTTAAATAGGATTTTAAATTTTATTTTAATCTCATTCAAATTTCTTAGATTTGTTGTTGTATTTAACATGTTCTTATACTTTAGAATTACTTAAGCAGATTTGCAGATTTGCAAAAATACATCTGTACTGATAAATTTAATTTAAAAACTTTGATATTGTATGTTTTCTATATTGCTAATCATATTTTAAGATAATTCTAGTTTGTGAAACATCTCGAACTCCTAGAGGAAACCAAGATGAATTCAGGAGCTATTCTCTATTATGGGTCTAACACCCATTGGGAAGCACCAATGTTCCTCGATTTGCCCCAAATTTACAGACTGATCTTCTTTCACGATTGAAGAAGAAAAAAAAATATCAAGGTGCACCATAACTTTTTAAAAGTTACATGTTTCGTGAACCACCCTAGTATACATACAGGGTTATGGGAGAGCAATCTGCGGTCAATGTCGTCATTGTCCCGTCTGTACGCTATCTATCGAGCCCAGCTGCATGTACGATATAAATGGATATAGGTGGATGCCATCGAGTGCATGGCAAGAGAGAGAGAGAGAGAGAGAGAGAGAGAGAGAGAGAGAGAGAGGAGACCACAAGAACGAGAGCTCCAAGATACTCTCTGAACCTGACAAAAGCCGACCTTCGGTCTGACATTCCCTCTCCGTCCTTCCAGGGCCGTCGACAGGAATTCGAATCGAGAAAAGGGACTCTGGTGGGGGAGGAGAATGTGAATATTTCCAGAAAGAGTCATCTCGTGAGGTTCAATCTGAAAAAAGCTGCTGAAGAAATCTCGTCGAATCAAACATTTATTATAGCTGGTGGGTGTACTTCAAGACAATGTTCCTGTGAGCAGGTTTGGGTAATGATGTTGTTGAACCAGCCTCTGTTTGACCAGTTTTTTAAGAGAATTATCTTATCTTATTATCTTCAACTTTAAACTTCCTGTCCGAAAAATAATTTTAAACTTTTAATTAACTATCTAGAGTCACAGACCTTTTCTGTATAGCATCAATGAACCATTTCTTCCTTAAGCCAGACATAGACAATATGTAACACAGTCCTTGACTTCTGCCATGAACTTGACCAATGCACTGGCACGAGCATCTAAATAAAGAAGTTTAAATTGTGAAGAAATTGGTCGAATTTAAATTTTATTTTATGATCTAAAGGTGGGTGTAGTTCAAAACAATGTTTCTGTGAGCAGGTTTGGTTAATCGTTTTGCTGAACCCTCTGTGGACCAGTTTTGGAAAAGAATTGGGTAGGAAATTTTAGTGCTTTCAACTTCAAACTGCCTGTCTGAAATTTAAATACTTGAAACTTTTAATTTCCATAGTGACTGTCCTTTTCTGTACAGAAGGATTGGACCATTTCTTTCTTAAGCTATATACAATATCTACCAGAATCGTCTACATCTGCCAAGAACTTGACCTATGCACTTGCATCATGATCTAAATAAAGAAAATTTACACTGGCCAGAAATTTCGTCTAATGCAAAATTTAAATGATGTTAAAGTGGATAATGTTCAAAACAAAATTTCTTTGAGCATATTTCATCATTCACTTTGATAGAATTCTTTGTTGGACCAGTTTTTTAAAAAAAATTAGCTTTGACCAAGGTCTAAATTATAGTGCTACGACAAATTGATTGGATGCTTCAAAATCAAAAGGATCACAATACAATGTTCGAGTAATTTAAACTTTAAACTTCCTGTCCGAAATTTGAATAGAGCATTTCTTTTATAAGCTATATACAATATCCACCATAATCTTCCACTTTTTAAAATCTTGAATCTGGAATCAACATCTAACTGAAGAAGATAAAATTTTGTTGAAATCTCGTCTAATTAAAAATTACAAAGTTCCTGTGATTAGGTTTCGTTAATTATTTCAGTAACATCCTTTGAACCAGTGTTTGAATAGAATTAGCTTTGACTAGGATCCAAATTTGAGGTCTGCGACAAATTTAAACTTGAACCTGTCAATTTCAATATATCAGATTTTTAATTACTAATATCTGTAGTTGGATTTTATTTCTGCTATTATTATTATTAATGCTAATCATAAATTCTTCAATGATGGACCATTTCTTCTTTTAGTTATAAACAATATTTATCATAATTCTCCACTTTTGCCATGAACTTGACCAATGAATTTGAATCAGCATCTAAATAAAGAAGAACTTAAAAATCGTGAAATCTCGTCCAATACAAAATTAATTCTAGATGTTGGATGTTATTGAAAATAAAGCTCCGGTTAGCAGGTTTGCTTAATTATTTTTGTAGCATCCTTTGGACCAGTTTTGAAATAGAATTACGTTTGACTAAAATTGAATAGTAATAAAGTTACTAATCCCTAAAGTTGGATTCCATTTCTATAGCATTGTGTCATGAATAAGCACAATCTTCCACTTTTTTCCATGAACTTGGCTAATGCTCTTAAATCAGCACCTAACTGAAAAAAGTTAAAATTGTGATAAAACATCATTGATTCCAAAATTTCTTCCAAAGTTTTGTAGAATGTGTATCATAGTCCGCGATTCTGCCATGAACTTGACCACTTCACTTAAATTAGCATCTAAATAAAAAAGTTAAAATCATGAAGAAACCTCATCGAATACAAAATTTAGTTTAGCTGATGGGTGTAGTCGAAAACAAAATTTCTGTGAGCAGGTTTAGTTACTCATTTTGAAACCATTCTTTGAAATTATTTTTGAATAGAATTAGCTTTGATTAGGATCGAAATTTGAAGACTATAACAAATTTAAACTTGAACCTATCATTTTGAATATGTTAAAATTTCAATTAATAATCTCTGAAGTTGGATTCCATTTCTGTAATATTGTATAATGAATGGACCATTTCTTCCTTAGGTTGTATACAATGTCTAACACAATCCTTAACTTCTGCATGAACTTGAATCAGCACCTAAACAAAAAAGTTAAAATTTTAAAGATATCTCGTCGAATAAAAAATGTGTTCTACATAGTGGGTGTAGTTGAAAACAAATTTCCTGTGAGCCTACTCGTTTTGGTACCATCCTTTGAACCAGTTTTTGAATAGTTATCTTTGACTAGAATCAAAATTTGAGGGCTGTGACAATATTAAACTTGAACCTGTCAGTTTGAATGCGTCAAACTTTAAATTTCTTATACCTATGCTTTGAAATATTTCTTCCTGAAGCTATAAACAATATCTATCATAATCCTCTATTTCTGCCATGAACTTTAGCATTGAACTTTAATTAGCATCTAAACAAAGAAGTTAAAATCGTGGAGAAAGTAAAAGAGTACAATTAATACAAATTACAAGAATAAAAAAATTTATTCTAGTTGGTGAATGTATCCGAAAACAAAATTCCCGTGAGTAGGTTTGGTTAATCATTTTGGTACCATCGTTTGGACTAGTTTTTCAATAGAATTAGCTTTGATTAGGAACGAAATTTGGGGACTGCAACAAATTTAATTATTAACCTTCCAATTTTAATAAGTCGAATTTTGAATTACTAATCTCTATAGTTTGATTTAATTTCTGTAATATTGTATTATGATTGTACCATTTCTTCTTTAAGCTCTATATACAATATCTGCTATAATCATCCCCTTCTTCCATGCACTTGGCAAATGAAATTGAATCAGTATTTAAACAAAAAAGAAGTTAAAATTGAGAAGAAATTAAAAGAATACCAAATACAACAATACAAAGAAAACAAGAATAAAAAATTGTTTCTAGATGGTGAGTGTAGCCGAAAACAAAGTTCCTGGAAGGAGGTTTGCATAATCCTTTTGGTACTATCCTTTGAACCAGTTTTTGAATAGTTATCTTTGACTAGAATCCAAATTTGAGGGCTGTGACAATATTAAACTTGAACCTGTCAGTTTGAATGCGTCAGACTTTAAATTTCTTATACTTATGCTTTGGAATATTTCTTCCTGAAGCTATAAACAATATCTATCATAATCCTCCATTTCTGCGATGAGCTTGAACAATGAACCTTAATGAGCATCTAAACAAAGAAGTTAAGATCGTGGAGAAATTAAAAGAATACAAATAATAAAAATTACTAGAATAAAAAAATTTATTTTAGGAGGTGAGTAAATCCGAAAACAAAATTCTTGTGAGGAGGTTTGCATAATCCTTTTGGTACTATCCTTTGGACCAGTTTATGAATAGAATTAGCTTTGATCAGGAACGAAATTTGGGGACTACAACAAATTTAATTATTAACCTTCGAATTTTAATAAGTCAAATTTTGAATTGCAAATTGTACCATTTCTTCTTTAAGCTCTATATACAATATCTGCCATAATCATCACCTTCTGCCATGAACTTAACCAATGAATTTGAATCAACATCTAAACAAATAAGAAGTTAAAATTGAGAAGAAATTAAAAGAATAACAAATACAACAATACAAAGAAAACAAGAATAAAAAATTGTTTCTAGGTGGTGAGTGTAGCCGAAAGCAAAGTTCCTGTGAGCAGGTTTGGTTAATCATTTTGGTACTTTTCTTTGGATCAGTCTTTGAATAGAATTAGCTTTGACTAGCAACGAAATTTGAGAACTACAACAAATTTAATCATCAACCTTCGAATTTTATAATTCAAATTTTGAATTACTAATCTCTACAGTTTGATTTCATTACTGTAATATTGTATTATGATTGTACCATTTCTTCTTTAAGCTCTATATACAATATCTACCATAATCATCCACTTCTGCCATGCACTTGACCAATAAACTTGAATCAGCATCTAAATAAAGAAGTGAAAATCGCGAAGAAATCTCGTCGAACACAAAATTTATTCTAGATGGTGGGTGTTCTTGAAAACAAATTTTCTCTGAGCATGTTTGCGGAATCATTTTGATACCATATCCTAGGCTTGTTTTTGAATAGAATTAGCTTTGATTAGGAACGAAATTTGAGTACTGCGATAAATTTTAACATGCACCTGCCAATTTTAATGAGTCATAATTTGAATTATTAATATCCAGAATTAGAATCTTCTCTATAGAACCAAATGACCATTTCTTCTTTAAGGTATCATACAATACCTATACCATAATCCTCCACTTCTGTCATGCACTTGACCAATGAACTTGAATCAGCATCTAAATAAAGAAGTGAAAATCGCGAAGAAATCTCGTGGAACACAAAATTTATTCTAGATGGTGGGTGTTGTTGAAAACAAAGTTTCTCTGAGCATGTTTGCAAAATCATTTTGATACCATGTCCTAGACCTGTTTTTGAATAGAATCAGCTTGAACTAGGATTGAAATTTGAGAACTGTGACAAATCCAAACTTTGAAACTTTCAGTTGTCATGTTTTGCAATTCAATGCTCTTCCGAACTTTGAATTGCTAATCTCTATTGTTGGATACCATTTCTGCAATATTGAATCATGAATGGACCATTTCTTCCTTAAGCTCTATATACGTATCTACCATAATCCTCGACTTCTGCCATGAACTTGACCAATGCACTTGAATGAGCATCTAAATAAAGAAGAAGTTAAAATTGTGTTAGTAGAAACATAAATCGCACTCGGCGAGCTATAACGTGTAGGCGTCAGGTGCGAAACACCATAATAGGCGTCGCGGGTTTAGCTTAGCCAGGAGATAAAAAAAAAGTATAAGACCTAGTCAGCCTTGTGTACCTTTATGACTCTCTGCTTCCATCCTATCTAATAGAAAATGTTTGAAGGCTAACTGACGATAGTAGTCATTAGAAAAACCTTGTATTGCTTCTTTGTTGTATAGTAGATTGACTGAATCAACAAACCAGGACAAGACAATACAAGGTAATTTTAAGTGTCCTAATAGATAAGGTCACTATTGTCCTAATTGGAATAGGTCACGATTAAAATTTCGTTGATGAGTCGTAATCCTTTAATCTTATCTTTTCAGGAGAAGCTCTTCCTATCTTGAAGATAGCATTAACTTCAAGAATGTTTGAAAATATATTAAGGCTATTGTTCTAGACTTTACATTTTTTCGTCTATCCTCCTATTTTCCCTTTTTTTAGAATTCATCTTTTTCACGAAATTTTATTGTTTTTCGCTCAATTGCGAACTTAATTATTTAAAACTGATAGTAGAATGTAAATATTTTCCTTTGTGTCGACAATTTTAGATTGTCTCATGTTTCGCAATGTCAGCAATTTTGTTTCTGGAATTTAAAATTTCGGTAATATCGTAAACTGCCAGGAATTTTCGGTTTTGAAAATTTTTCAATTGTTGCTAATTTTATAGTTTTAAATCATTTCTTTTGGGGAATTTTTAATTTACAGTATCAGGAATTTTATTTTTCGGGATTTTTTAGTCTTCCCAATAATAATAATAATAATAATAATAATAATAATAGAATCCGACTAGTTGTCGTTGAAAGTTCATTATTTTTAATTAAAAAGACAACTATCAAATTTTTTGTTGAAAATTAATTGTTTTCAGTTGAAAATTCAACTGTTAACTTTTTGATTGACAATTCATTTTTTTTATTTAACTTTGTGTTTGATTAACGTTATTCTCTTAAGTGAAATTATTTTATTGTGTAAGATTTAATAATTTTCTTAGAAATTTAATTTTTTTTAAATTAATTTTTAGAAATGAAAACTAAACTAGTATATTTTAGATTTTGTTGCAAATTTGACAATTTTGTTGGAATATGAAATACTTTTTGAAAAATTAATTTTCTTGGATGAAAATTTAAATATTTTGAAATTTCATATTTTAAAAAAAATCTTGTTTCTTGAAAATTCAACCAATTTGTTTAAAATTCATTTTCTTGTTGAAAAGTTAAGCACTTTGTTGAATTTTTTTAAAATAATTTTTTAAACATACAATTACTAGTAAATTTTAGATTGAAAAGTGATTGATTTTAGTTAAAAAAAATAAATATTAAATTTTAATTGGGAATTTCTTTTTTTTGTGTGTAAAATTCAACTATTTAATGGGAATATAAATTAATTTGTCGAAAATGTATATATTTTAATGAAAATTTTCCTTTTTACAGAAAATTAATATTTTTTATTTAAAATTTGTCTTTTTTAGTAAAAAAATCAACTTATTTATTGAAAATTCAAATACTTAATTGATAATTAAAACTATTTGTTAACATTTTTTTTGAAAATTGATAGTTTTTTTTATTGAAAATTAACTGGAAATTCAACTGTTTTCTATTAAATTCATTTTTTTAAATTAAAAATTCCATTATTTTTGCCTTGAAAATTCTTCAATTTATTTAATTTGTTGAAAACTTTTACTCTGGGTCATATTTAACAATTTTTTTTTTTTTTTAAATAAAAAATATTACATTTTTCGTTTAAAATTCATCCTTTTGGGTTAAAAATTCCTTTGTTATGAACTCATTCTTTTTAAAACTAATTTTTATAGCTGGAAATTTAACTATTCTAGTTTTGGTTAAAAAATAAGTTTTTTTAGTTGGAAATGAGACAATTAGGTTAAAAATTCATTTATTTGTTGAAAGTTCATTTTTTGTCTAAATATTGAACTATTTTGTTAAAAATTCGTTTCGTTTTTGGTTTAAAAATTAAAATAATATTTTTTTACTTCAAAATTTGAAATGTGCCCTTTTTGGTTAAAAATTATTTTTTTGTTTTTAAATTAACTTTTGTGTTGAAAATTCAAATTTTTTGGTCTCAATTTAACTGTTTGTTTTTTGGTTCATTTTAGTTAAAAATTCAACTTTTTGTTTTAGAATTGGACTCTTTTATTGAAAACTTTTTTTTCGAAAATTGAACTTTTCCATTTTTGGTTACAAATTTAACTTCTTGATTGAAAATTCAAATACTTAATTGATAATTAAGACTATTTGTTAAAAATTTGTTTTTGAAAATTGATAGTTTTTTATTGAAAATTAACTGAAAATTCAACTGTTTTCTATTAAATTCATTTTTAAAAATTCCATGATTTTTGCACTGAAAATTCTTCAATTTATTTTAATTTCTGTTCTTGTTTAGCCAAAATTCCATCGATTTTGTTTCAAAATTTATCTCTTCTGGTAAATTATTGATCTTTTTGGTTAAAACTCTTACGGCTTTTTCGTAAATTAAAATTTTTTCCTAGTTGAGGATTTCAATATTTGTTGGAAATTCGTCATTTTGGTTGAAGATTTCAATTTTTTTTTAAGCAAAATATTTTTTGATTTGATTATTCATCTTTTTAAATTTTTTTGATTAAAAAATTATATACAAACAAAAATTATTAAATTATTAATAAAAATGGTTAAAAAGCCATCTTTTTTGTTTGAAAATTTAACTGTTTTGTTCAAAATTCGTATTTTTAGAAAGAAAATTCGTCCTTTTGGATTAAAAATTTTACTATTTTCTAACAAATTTTGCTTTTTTAGCTTTAAATTTTAACTGTTTGGTTGTGAATGCAACTGTTTCCTTTATAAGTAATTTTTAAATTATACTAATTGTTAAAAAAATCCATCTTTTTAGGATGAAAATTTAAATATGTGATTAAAAATTGAGCTATTTTGTGGAAAAATTTAATTATTTTGTTAAAAACTTGTCTTTTTGTTTGAAAATTCTTCTTTTTTTTAAATAAAGTTCTTCCTTTTCGATGGGAAATTGATATTTTTTAGTAGTAAGGTTCTGGATTGAAAATTCAACAATATCCTTAAAAAATCGTCTTCTTTTGCATCAAGATTCATCTATTTAGTTAAAACTCTTCGGGTGAAAAATTTATATTTTTTAATGTTTAATTCACTATTCATTAGTTTTCTTTAAAAAAAAATGATTCACAATTCCTATCTTCTATCGTCTTTTTGGTTGAAGACTTCAACTTTCCTTTTTTTAAGCAAAATATTTTTTGATTGGATTATTCATCTTTTGAAATTTTTTTAATTAATTAAATTCTAAACAAACAAAAATTAATGAATTATTAATAAAAATGATTAAAAAGCCATCTTTTTTGTTTGAAAATTTAACTGTTTTGTTCAAAATTCGTCTTTTTAGAAAGAAAATTCGTCCTTTTGGATTAAAAATTTTACTATTTTCCAAAAAATTTTGGTTTTTAGCTTTAAATTTTAATCGATTCGTTGTAAATGCAACTGTTTCCTTCATAAGCAATTTTTTAAATTATACTAATTGTTAAAAACATCCATATTTTTAGGATAAAAATTTAAATATGTGATTAAAAATTGAGCTATTTTGTGGAAAAATTTAATTATTTTGTTAAAAACTTGTCTTTTTTGTTGAAAATTCTTTTTTTTTTTAAATAAAGTTCTTCCTTTTCGATGGGAAATTGATATTTTTTAGTAGAAAGGTTCTGGATTGAAAATTCAACAATATCCTTAAAAAATCGTTTTTTTTTGCATCAAGATTCATCTATTTAGTTAAAACTCTTCGGGTAAAAAATATATTTTTTCAAATGTTTAATTCACTATTCATTAGTTTTCTTTAAAAAAAAAATTGATTCACAATTCCTATCTTCTATCGTCTTTTTGGTTGAAGACTTCAACTTTCCTTTTTTAAGTAAAATATTTTTTGATTGGATTATTCATCTTTTGAAATTTTTTTGATTAATTAAATTCTAAACAAACAAAAATTAATAAATTATTAATAAAAATGATTAAAAAGCCATCTCTTTTGTTCGAAAATTTAACTGTTTTGTTCAAAATT
>JAAAKG020046504.1:0-18646 GCA_010014905.2 Druon quercuslanigerum
TCTTTCTGTTTATTATGTAAGTGGTATGGAATGGAAGTCATGTAAACCCTTAGGGGACACATTATGAATAAAGAAGAGAAACGTACTTAGGAATTTGATGTCAGACTCATTTATTTATCTCGATAACAGTATGTGTATTATGTTTGTAACAATTGTGTAACATTTATGTAACAATTATGTAACATTTATCTGCATTTATTTAAGAACTTACAAAAAAATGGTTCTTCTCGCTGAATTTTGGTCCATGGCTGGAGGAAATATTTTAATCTAAATAAATAAGAGTTAAAAAGAATATGAGACGTGAGGAGTAGTTAATGAGAAATTCTCACCAAAGAGCCAATTTAAAATTTCTTGTTCAAAGTTAACAAAGCTTTCCTTCTCTGTCTTCTCCAAGAAATATTATTTCAATATATGCAATATCCAAATAAAAATTAATTGAGAAATTTAACCTGAGAAGAAAATCACGTTTGTAACACAAATGTAACATTTTTATGTAGCTGTACATTTATTATTTTTATGTAACATTTATATAACAATTATGTAAACCTATCACACTAAATGTTAGAAAATAGGAAAGATTTCCTTGACAGTAAAAATGAAGATAAAGTTATTATGCAAGATATGTAAGCAGCAAATAAAAGTTACGTATCAGTTACATAACTCTTCAGTTATATAATAATCAAGTAACAATATGGAAATTGATGTTACATTAATTTAATTACCTCTAAAATAGTATATACACTATCTATGTAACAATTATATAACATATATGTAAGAATTATGTAACATCTATGTAACAACTTGCAAAAAATTGTTTTTCTTGCTAAATTTTAGTCCAAGGCTGAAGGAAATAATATAATCTTAATCATTATGAGCTGACAAGGATATTGAACGTGAGGAGTAATTAATTATAAATTCTGATATGCACGCGCACGAATGTTCAGACTTTTCGTGGAAACTGATTTCGAGGTCGTACGGTGAATAGAGACTGCTTATTTTGCAGATAAGAGGTAACACACGTAACGCAATATATAACCATGGAGGTGTCGCCGACTTAATAGAACTTAAACACCTTCCTACATGACATAATCAATTTTTGTTAATTAATTCACGTCATAAATTTGAATAACACACTTAATTATGAAAATAATAAAGACATCGTTACAAAATATTGTATTGTGAATGATGAATGCAATTCATTATTTACTGTCATATAAATGGTAGATAACAATCACATAAGAGCAATATAACTTGCATATAACATCAATATAACTGATATATAATATTCATATAACATCAATGTGACTGATATATAATATTCATATAACATCAATATAACTAATACATAATAATTCGATAACAACAATATAACTAATACACAATAATCATATAACATCAATATAACTGATACACATTATTCATATAACATCAATATAACATCAATATAACCAATGTATAATAATCATATAACTACAATATGACTGATACACAATTATCATATAACATCAATGTAACCAATATATAAGAATCATATAACAACAATATAAGTGATACACAAGAATCATATAACATCAATATGACTGACATAATATTCAATATAACATCAATATAACTAATATATACTAATCATATAACAACAATATAACTGATACACAATAATCATATAACATCAATATGACTGATATATAACAATCATATAACAGCAATATAACTGATACATAATATTCATATAACATCAATATAACTGATACATAACAATCACATAACAGTAATGTACATTAAAATATTGTTTTTTTCGTTAAAAATTCTTCCTTTTCGTTCAAAATGCAACTTTTTGGTAAAAACAACAATTCTATTTTGATCTAGATTCCTCTTTTTTGTTTCAGATTTCTCTACTTGTTTAAAAAAATTTATTTATTTTGTTGAAACTGGTCAGGAATTAATTTTTTCAAACAGAGAATTGAACGATTCCATTTTTTAAATTGTTTTTTAGTTTAAAATGTTACTTTTTGTTTAAAATTCGTTTTTTTGCACAAAATTAATCGTATGTGTTGAAAAATAATCTTTTTTGTCAAAAATTTTATTTTTTAATGAACATTGAACTCTTTAGCTGAGTTTTTTCAAGATTCATGAAGTTGAAAATTCATGTCTTTTGTTGAAAATTCGTCGTTTGCGAATAACTATTATTATTATTATAGTTATTATTGAATAACTTGTTTAAAAAATCATTTCTTTTAAAGTTGAATTATAGTTTTTTCAAAAATTCTTTTTTTTAAGATTAAACTCTTTGGTAGAAAATTTGACTATTTTGATAAAAATTTGTTTCACTTTTGATCGAGAATTAATTTTTTGAACTGAAAATTTAATTATTCAATTTTTTGGTAAAAATATATCTTCTGCAAGTTCAACATTTAACAATTTTGTAAAAAATTAATTTATTTTGTTAAAATATTACGTTTTCTTTCATTCGTATTTTTGGGTAGAAAAATAATCTTATTTATTGAAAATTCTTTATTTTTTGATCAGGGATTCAATTATTTTGTTGAAAATTGTATTTTTTTATTCAATGCAACTAGTAGAAAATTCGTTTTCTCTCTGATGAAAATTTATGTTGTAACCTGAAAATAACAAATACATTTTATTTTAAAAAGTAAAAAATTAATCTTCTTGGTTGACAATCATCTTTTTGGTGAAAAACTAATTCATTTGTTTAAATCTTGAACTCTTTTGTTAAAACTTCCTTTTCTGAAGATTCATCAATTTATTTGAAATCTTATTTCTTTATTTAAAAATTAGACCGTTTTACTTACAACTCATTTTCTTTAATGAAAATATTTTATTTAAACTAAAATGAAACTATTACATTGATGAGACAGGGAAGAAGAATTGAAAAGGATAGACAGAAATTTGGATCGTCAGAGGGATAGAAAAAGATTGACTTATAAGTCAATAAGGATAAGATAGAAAAAATGGCATTGGAAAAGATAGATGAGAATAGAAAAAGATTTACAAGAAAAGGCAAAGCATAGGATAACATTGAGTAAAAGGTATTCAAAAAGGTTAACATGTCTTAAAGTTCGAAAATTAATACAAAAAAGAAGATAGACGCTTATAGATGTAGTATAGGCTAAAATTGAGAAAAGGGAATTGAAAAATATAAACTGGAATTTAGATTAACAAATATAAACGTTGATAGAGAAGAGATTAGAAAAGTAGACGAAAATTGTAATTTAGAGCGAGATAGTATGATATGGACGTGGATAGATGAAGGATAGGATGAGATAAAGAGGACAGGATTGAAAAAGATAGGCGTTGATTAATATGAAATAGTATAAGATAGTGAAGACAAGATTGAAAAAGATAGATGGGAATTTATATTGACAGAGAGATAGTAAAATATTGACCTGGATAGTTGGAGTATAGGATGTGACAGAGAAGGAAGGATTTAAAAAGATAGACGTAAATGATGATATAAAGAGGAGAAGACTGAAAGGATAGATGGGGATTGAGATTAACAAAAGGATAGAGAGAAATTGACGTGGATAAATAAAGAATAGGATGAGATAGGGAATAGAGAATTGAAAAAGATAGACGGCAATTAAGATTAGCAGATATAGAAGAAGATAGACATAAATAGATAAATGATAGAATAAGATAGAGAAGAGAGGATTGAAATAGATAGAGAGGAATGTAGATTAAAGGAGAGATAGAAGAAGATTGACATGGATAGATAAAGGATAGAATGAGATAGAGAAGACAAAATTGAAAAAGTTAGACGTTGATCAATGTAAAATAGTATAAGATAGTGAAGAGAAAATTGAAAAAGATAGAAAAGAATTTAGATTGGCAGAGAGATAGTAAAATATCAAAGTGGATAGAGGAGGGAGGATTTAAAAAGATAGACGTAAAATGAGATTAAGAAAGAGAATGAAAAAGATAGATGCTGATAGATGCAGGATAGGGCGAGATAAAGGAAAGCAGATTACAAAAGTTCGATGGGAATTCAGATTAAAAGAAAGATAAAAAAATATTGACATGGATAGACAAAGGATAGAATGAGATAGAGAAGACAAGATTGAAAAAGATAGACGTTGATCGATATCTAATAGTATAAGATAGAGAAGAGAAGATTGAAAAAGATAGATAGCAATTTAGATTGACAAAAAATAGAAAAAGAGTGACATGGATAGATAAAGGATAGAATGAGATACACAAGGGGGGATTGAAAAATAGACGTGAGATTAAATGGAGAAAGAGACAAAAAATATATACGTTTTTGGACGTGGGATAGGATAGTATAAATAAGAGAAGACTGAAAGGATAGATGGGAATTGAAATTGACAAACAGATAGGAAGAAATTGACGTGGATACATGAAGAATAGGATGAGATAGGGAACAGATAATTGAAAAAAGACGGGAATTAAGATTAACAGAGATAGAAGAAGATTCACATAAATAGATGAATGATAAGATAAGGTACAAAAGAGGGGATTGAAAATGATAGACGTACATTTATATTGACAAAGAGATAGTTAAAGATTGACGCAGATAAACAAAAAATAGGATGAAATATAAAAAGAAGATTAAACAGTCAGACGTAGATTTAGATTAACAAAGAGAATTGAAAAGATAGATGCTGTTAGATGCAGGATATGATGAGATGAAGAAAAGTAGATTACAAAAGTTAGATGGGAATTAAGATTGAAGGAGAGATAGAAAAAGATTGAAATGGATAGATAAAGGATAGAACGAGATAGTGACGAGAAGATTGAAAAAGATAGATGTGAATTTAGATTAACAGAGAGATAGTAAAATATTGACAGAGAGATAGTTGAAGTATAGGATGGGATAGAGAAGGGAGAATTTAAAAAGATAGACGTAAATTAGATTGAGAAAGGACAAAAAATATATAAGTTTATGGACGTGGGATAGGATGATACAAAAAAGAAAATACTAAAAGGATAGATCGGAATTGAGATTGACAAATAGATAGAAAGAAATAGACGTGGATACATAAAAAATAGGATAAGATAGGGAAGAGAGATTTGAAAAAGGTAAATGGAAATTTATTTTAACAGCGAGATAGTAAGATATTGACGAGGACAGATGAAGGATAGAATGTAATAAAAAAGGGGTATTGAGAAAGATAGATGTGAATTTACATTGACAAATAGATAGAAGAAGTGAACGTTGATAGAGAAGAGATGGAAAAAGATAGACGGGAATTTAGATTAACAGAGAGATACTAAAAGATTGACATAGATAGATAAAGGATAGAATGAGATACAAAAGAGGGGATAGGAGTAAATTTAGATTGACAGAGAGATAGTAAAAGAAAAGATTTATGCGGATTGACAGAGGATAGGATAAGATAGAGACCAGGGTATTAAAAAATATGAATAGGATTTTAGATTGACATACGGGTAGAAAAAGATTGCCAAGAATAGACAAATGATGAGATAGTATAGAGAGGAGGGTATTAAAAAAGATAGACGTAACTTTAGTTCAAAAAAAATATACAGAAAAAAATAAACGTTAAAAGAGAAGAGAAGACTGAAAAAGATAGTCGGGAA
The DNA here is from genome assembly GCA_010014905.2 of Druon quercuslanigerum. Lineage (NCBI taxonomy): Eukaryota > Metazoa > Arthropoda > Insecta > Hymenoptera > Cynipidae > Druon > Druon quercuslanigerum. Next base: position 5,575 of record JAAAKG020046504.1, read on the forward strand.
TTCAGACTGAACGAGAGATAAAGAACAACCTGACCTTAATTTAGATTTAAAAATGGATAGAAAATGATAGATAGACGTTGATGATTGTGTGATTCGATGAGACTGGGAAGAGGACATTAAAAAAGATAGACAGAAATTTAGATTGACAGAAAGATAGTAAAATATTGACCTGGATAGTTGGAGTATAGGATGTGATAGAGAAGGAAGAATTTAAAAAGATAGACGTAAATGATGATATAAAGAGGAGAAGACTGAAAGGATAGATGAGAATGAGAAGAGGACATTGAAAAAGATAGACAGAAATTTAGATTGACAGAGAGATAGAAAAAGATTGACATGAAAAGTTAAAGGATAGGATAAGATAGAGAAGAGAAGATTGAAAAATTTTGACGTAAATTTATATTGACAAAGAGACAGAAAAAGATAAACGGGTATTTAGATTGACAGAAAAATAGAAAAAGATTGAAAAAAATAGTCAAAGGATAGGATGAGATAGAGAAGAAAGGAGTTAAAAAGATAAACGTAAATTTAGATTGAGAAAGAGACAAAAATATATACGTTTTTGGACGTGAGATAGGATGATATAAAGAAAAGAAGACTGAAAGGATAGATGGGAATTGAAATTAACAACAGATAGAAAGGAATTGACCTGGATAAATAAAGAATAGGATGAGATAGGGAAGAGAGAATTGAAAAAAGTAGACGGGAATTTAGCTTAAAAGAGACAGAAGAAGATTGACAAAAATAGCGAAATAATAGGATGAGATAGAAAAGAGGAGATTCAAAAATATAGACAGAGAGATAGTAAAATATTGACGTTGATAGTTGAAGTATAGGATGAGATGAAGAAGACAGGATTGAAAAAGATAGGCGTTGATTGATGTGAAATAGTATAAGATAGTGAAGACAAGATTGAAAAAGATAGATGGGAATTTAGATTGACAGAGAGATAGTAAAATATTGACCTGGATAGTTGGAGTATAGGATGTGACAGAGAAGGAAGGATTTAAAAAGATAGACGTAAATGATGATATAAAGAGGAGAAGACTGAAAGGATAGATGGGGATTGAGATTAACAAAAGGATAGAGAAAAATTGACGTGGATAAATAAAGAATAGGATGAGATAGGGAATAGAGAATTGGAAAAGATAGACGGCAATTAAGAATAACAGAGATAGAAGAAGATAGACATAAATAGATAAATGATAGAATAAGATAGAGAAGAGAGAATTGAAATAGATAAATAAAGGATAGAATTAGATAGAGAAGACAAAATTGAAAAAGATAGACGTTTATCGATGTAAAATAGTATAAGATAGAGAAGAGAAGATTAGAAAAGTTTGATGGGAATTAGGGTTGAAAGAGAGATAGAAAAAGATTGACATGGATAGATAAAGGATAGAATGAGATAGAGAAGACAAGATTGAAAAAGATAAACGTGAATTTAGATTGAGAAAGAGACAAAAATATATACGTTCATGGGCGTGGGATAGGATGATATAAAAAGGAGAAGACTGAAAGATAGGGAAGAGAGAATTGAAAAAGGTAAACGGAAATTTATATTAACAGCGAGATAGTAAGATATTGACGTGGATAGGTGAAGGATAGAATGTGATAAAAAAGAGGGTATTGAAAAAGATAGATGTGAATTTAGATTCACAAATAGATAGAAGAAGTGAACGTTGATAAAGAAGAGATGGAAAAATATAGACGGGAATTAAGATTAACAGAAAGATACTAAAAGATTTACATGGATAGATAAAGGATAGGATGAGATTCAAAAGAGGGGATAGTAGCAAATTTATATTGACAGAGAGATATTAAAAGAAAAGATAGGAAGATTGGCGTGGATTGACAGAGGATGGGATAAGATAGAGATCAGGGTATTTAGAAATATAAATAGGATTTTAGATTGACATAAGGATAGAAAAAGATTTCCAAGAATACACAAATGATGAGATGGGATAAAGAGGAGGGTATTAAAAAAGATAGACGTGACATTAGTTTAAAAAATATACAGAAAAAAATAAACGTTAATAGAGAAGAGAAGACTAAAAAAGATAGTCGGGAATTCAAATTGAACGAGAGATAAAGAAGAACCTGACCTTAATTCAGATTATAAAATAAATAGAAAATGATAGATAGACATTGATGATTGTGTGATTCGATGAGACTGGGAAGAGGTTCACGTAAATTTATATTGACAAAGAGAGAGAAAAAGAAAGATGAGTATTTAGATTGATACAAAAATAGAAAAAGATTGAAAAGAATAGTCGAAGGATAGGATGAGATAGAGAAGAAAGGATTTAAAAAGATAAACGTAAATTTAGATTAAGAAAGAGACAAAAAATATATACGTCTTCGGTCGTGAGATAGGATGATATAAAGAAGAGAAGACTGGAGGGATATATGGGAATTGAAATTGACAAACAGATAGAAAGAAATTGACCTGGATAAATAAAAAATAGGATGAGATAGGGAAGAGAGAATTGAAAAAGGTAGATGGGAATTTATCTTAAAAGAGACAGAAGAAGATTGACGTAAATAGCGAAATAACAGGATAAGTTAGAAAAGAGGGGATTGAAAAATATAGACAGAGAAATAGTTAACTATTGACGTGAATAGTTGAAGTATAGGATGTGATAGAGAAGGGAGGATTTAAAAAGATAGACGTAAATGATGATATAAAGAGGAGAAGATAAGATAGGGAATAGAGAATTGAAAAAGATAGACGGGAATTAGGATTAACAGGGATCAAAGAAGATTGGCATAAATAGAGAAATGATAGAATACGATAGAGAAGAGAAGATTGAAAAAGATAGATGGGAATTTAGATTGAAGGAGAGATAGAAACGATTGATATGGATAGATAAAGGATAGAATGAGATAGAGAAGACAAGATTGAAAAAGATAGACATTGATCGATGTAAAATAGTATAAGATAGTGAAGAGAAGATTGAAAAGATAGGTGGGAATTTAGATTGACAGAGTGATAGTAAAATATTAAAATGGATATTTGAAGTATAGGAAGAGATAGAGAAGAGAGGATTTAAAAAGATAGACGTAAATTTAGATTGAGAAAGAGACAAAAAATATATACGTTTTTGGACGTGAGATAGGGTGATATAAAGAAGAGAAGACAACACGGATAGATGGGAATTGAGTTTGACCAAAAGATAGAAAGAAATTCACATGGATACATAAAGAATAGAGATACATAATGAGATAGGAAAGAGAAATTTGAAAAAGGTAGACGGGAATTCAGATTAACAGAGATAGAAGAAGATTGACATAAATAGATAAATGATAGGATAAGATACAAAAGAGGGGATTGAAAAAGATAGACGTGAATCTAGATTGACAAGGCATAGGGTAAATTTTCTCTATCTCTTTTTATCATAAAGATTCAATGTATAAAAAAAATTTTTTTCTGACGAAAATAAAAAAGAGGAAAGACTTTTTTTAAATATTATCAAATCGCAATAAAAAAACAATTGTAAAAAATAATCACTAAGCTTTTGACATTCATGCAGCACCCTCAACAAGGAAAAAAAATAAAAGAGATATATTTTTTATATTATTTTAATTTTAATACTTTTTAATTATTTTAAAGATTAAAAATTATTTAAACAGCTAGGATTTTCGCGAAAGTGAGAAAAAATGAACGACAAAAGGAAATTTTTTTAGGTGATAGAGAAGCTTTAACGAGGCACAAGGATCGTAAGTCATACGTCATGCAAATCCTTTCGTTTGGCTGCCAGCAGAATATTAATGAGTCTCGATACGAGGTTGGTGAGCATTATTGCCATCCAGTAACCTAGAAAGCAACAATTTTCAAAGTAACAATTTCGAAAGCACCAAGATGCATAGAAACAGAATTGCTACACGTTCCTGAAAGGAAGCCAAAGCAATATTAATTAATGCTCACAACGGAATGCCTTAATAATTTTCTCTTAAAGCAACATTAACGTACTTCACAAAACTTGATGAATACCACAAAATATGAAGGAGAATTAACTCGTCAAACACCTGTTTCAAGCAACCCCTGTTACGCCCTATTACGCATTATTACGCCATATTACGCATTAGTGCGCAATATTGCGCATTAGTGCGCCTTATTGTGCATTATTGCGCCTTATTACGCAATTATGCGCCTTATTATGCATTAGTACGCTTTATTGCGCATTAGTACGCCTTATTACGCAGAAATATGACTGATTACGCATTATTTCAAGCACAAAATAATTTTAATTTTGAATCAAAAGCAGTCGAATTTGAACAATAAATGAGAATTCTCAAAGAAAAATAAAATATTTTATATTATATCAATACAGATTTTGATTCTACATTATAAAAACGTTTTAATTCAGCCAAAAAAACAAATTAAACAAAATTTTGAATCCTTTAACAAAATCAAGAAATATTTTTTTATTCAAGATAGGAAAAAATTTTCACTAAATTGTAGAATTTTCAAGTCAAAAATTAAAATTCTCTGCAAAACAGTTAAAGTTTCTACGGAAAAAAATTATTTTTCAAACAAAAAGTTAATCTTTATTCAAATAGTTGAACTTTCAAACAAAGCATACAATATTAAGAAAACAGCTGCCTTTTTAGGCTAAAAATACCACTTTTCTATGAATAAATTAAAATTTTCAACCCATAATACGAATTTTCCACAAGAGTTAATTTTTAAACAAATCGTTAAATTTTAAAGAAAAAACGGAATAATTAAATTTAAAAAAAATAAAATTAAAAAATTAAAAAAAATTACTTTTGAAATAAGAAAATTACTTAAATTTGAAGATCAAAACATTTCAATTTCAAGAAAAAGATTGAATAATTAATTCTTCAGTTCAAAAATTAATGTTTAAATATATAAAATTTGTTTTTAACAAAATGGTTCAATCTTCAACCAATAAATTGCATTTTTAACTAATTAGCTCAACTTTAAGCCACAAAATTAAATTTTCAACTAAAAACTAAAAATTTCCAACAGAAAATGAAAAATTTAATTTGAAAAAAGTAATTATCGAAACAAAGGAACAATTTTACCCAAAATTGTAAAATATGGAACAAATAAAATTAATTTTTAGGAAAATTGTTTGACTTTAAACTAAGTGGCTTTATTTGTAAGCAAACAAATGAATACTTAATGAAAAATGTAATAGTTAAATTTTCAAGTGAAAAACGATACATTTTTAGTCGAAAATGGATTTATTAAATTTTGAGTAAAAACAAAAAATTTCTATGATAATGAAAACTCATTTTTATCAAAATAGTTTAATTTTTAAGAAATAAATTTAATTTAAACAAATTAGTTTAACTTCTAACCAAACCGTCAAATCTTCAACCAAATTTTGAACCAAAAACGAAAAAAGTACATTTTCTAACAAAAAATATAAATTCTTAAGACAAAAAATTAATTTTTATCAAAGTAGTTCAACATTAAGCCAAGATATTAAACTTAAAACCAAAAAAGATACGGTTTAAATGAAATAATTAATAATTGAATTTTCAACTAACGACGATCAATTGTTAGTCAAAAATGGATTATTTAGTTAAGTTTTGAGTTATGCAAATTAATTTTCAAAACAATAGAAATGTTCCTGAAAATAGTTAAATCTTAAATTTTTATAAAAATAGTTAAATTTTTAACCCGATAGTTTTAATTTTAGTTAAAAAAATAAATTAATTCTTAAGATGAAAAAACAACAATTTTTTAACAAAATGGTTTTAGCAAGATATTGAAATTTTCAATTCAAAAATATGAATTTCAATCAAAAAAGTTGACTTTTCAATCAAACAGTTGAATGTAAAACCAAAAGTTCACAATTTTCAAGCCAAAAATGGAAAAGTTAGTACAGAATAATTAATATTGATATAAAATTTGTATAACACGTATAAAAAAACAAAAGGTGGAAAAGCAAATTACAATAATTAATTTCCTCTGATTAACGTAATCAGCACCCTGAAAGAAATAATATTGAAAAAAATTTAATTCCACTTAAAATGTTATTTATTTTTCTTAACATCTAAAATTTGCAAGCAAATTATGGAAAAAGGTAACTGATTAGTAAGGGGATTGGCTGCCTAGCTTTGACATTACATTATAATCATTAATTAATGTTATAACAATTTCAATTTTATTAACATAATTCTCATTTCAATTTATCAAAGGGAAATCAATCATTTTAATGTACAAAGGTATAATAATTACTAATCCAAAAGAATTTTCGGGAGACTGGTATATTAATTCCTGTTTCACAGCAAGCGGCGCCCTAATTTAACGCTGAGTTCCCTTTAATTCCAGAAATGTTTGTAATTATGTCTGGATTGCTTTATCACTGTGAATGCCAAACCAAATGTATGTTCGATACGTGGCACCTTTGATCAACTGCTGCCTTTAGTGGTATTCATTTACGAATGAATAGTTAATCTTATGCTTTCATCAATTAAAGTAATTTAATTTTAATTTGAAAGGATCTTAATTACATTGTTTAAAATTAATTATTAGTTAAAGAAATTCTTAAAAAATGATAAAAGTGTTATATAACAGTTAGATAACAGTTACATAACAGTTACAAAACAAGTTAATAACGGCCCTAAGATATATCTGTAAATATCGTATCAGTAGTATAGCTAGTGATATTATGGGGCACCTCAGTCGGTAACTGAACTGTTGGTAAGGTAGGGAACTGCAATGCGGCCTTGACTAGCTCAACCAGGACGGTCTCTGCAGTGCCTGCCAGACAAAAGGCGCATGTAAGTGTCCTACTTTATCTACAATTCGTTAACTGACTGTCGGTAACTGACACTGAAAACTGTTTTATCATCCAACGTGACCCAGAAGCCCCCTAGCTATACTACTACTCATACCTCAACAAAAACCTCTACGATGCTTAGTAGTCCGCTTAGGTAAAATTTATCGGTATAATCAAAATAACTTGTGAAATATTAAAATTTGCCAAGTAACCGGACACAAACAAATTGAACCAACCCGTACGAACCAGCTCAAAAAAATCAACCCAAAGCAAACGGAAGAGAGCATGTCCAAAAGATTCATCCTGAACGCACCAACCCAAAGGAACAAACTCAAACTATCAAAGCCAACCGAACTTAGCAAACCAACCTAACAACCCAAGCATACTACCACAATATAATCAAAACCAACTGACCAACCCAAGTTAACTCACCCAAAGCAATGCACTAACCCAAACCAACCAATACAAACCAAAGCCATCCAACCAAGCGAATCAATCCAAAAGAACTAAATGGAAGGAACCAGCCCTAACGAACCAAGCTAAACAACTAAACATAAACAAATTAAACCAAAATATCAAACTATCGCAAGCAATCCGGTTAAAAAAAGAGAACACAAAGGAAACGCAAGAAGGCATGTCTAAACGAGTTACCACAAACGATCCAACCCGTACCTCAACCTATCAAACTTTTGGAAACCAACCTACCAACACAAAAAAAATCAACATAAACTAATTAAAACCAATAAGCCAACCCAAACCAACTAATAGAAACGAAATAACCCAAAACAACCTAAATTACACTACACAACCCAAACTAACCCAAACCCACCATTCCACAACAATCAAACCAAACAAACCAATACAAGCCATTGTTAACCAGCCCGAAAGAACTATTCTAAGCGAACCAGCTTAACAAAAATTAATCCAAAGGACGCAAGAGACCAACCCAAAGAAACGAATATAAACCAACTAGCCCCAACCAACCAATCCAAATTAACCTACTCAAACCAGACAACTCAAACCTACCAACACATAACAACCAAACCAAACAAGACAATTTAAACCGACGCCAACCAACCAACCTATACCAACAAAACCAAAAAAACCAAACGAAACTTACTAAACCAAAACCATCGAACCTAAAAGAACCAAACCAAGCAAACCAAAACAAACGAACTAACCAGAAGGGACCAGCTCGAACGAAGCAATCCAAACATCTAAACACAAACAAATTGAAACAAACGAACCAACCTGAACGAACTATGTCAAGCAAACTAACTTCAAAAAATCAGCCCAAAAGAAACGCAGGAGAGCATGTTCAAACGATCCAACCGAAAAGAAACAATCCAAACTTTAACCCATCCAAACCTCGCCAACAAACCTACTAACCCAAACAAATCAACACAAACAACTGGAACCAAAAGAACGAACTATCGCAAGCAATCCAACTTAAAAAAGTGAACACAAAGGAAACGCAAGAGGACATGTCCAAACGAGTTATCACAAACGATCCAACCCGTACCTTAACCTATCAAACTCTCGGAAATCAACCTACCAACACAAACAAATCAACATAAACTCATTAAAACGAATAAGCCGACCTAAACCAACTAACCCAAACTATCCCAAATCAAACTACGCAAACCAACCAACCCAAACTAAACCAAACCCACTAACCTAAAACAATCAAACCAAAAAAACCAATCCAAGTCATCGCCAACCAACTAACCCAAACCAATCAGACAAAATAATTTAAACAAACCAATTGAAACTTGCCAAACCAAATTATCGAAGCTAAGTAAAACAAACCAAACTAACCAGCCCGAAAGAACCATCCCAAGAGAACTAGCTTAAAAAATTAACCCAAAGGAAGCAACAGACCATGCCCAAACGATCACACCTAAAAGAACCAACCCAAACCATAACCCATCCAACCCTCACATACGAGCCTACCAGCCCCAAAAAATAAACATAACGTAATTAAAACGAATAAACCAACCCCAAGAAACTAATATAAACCAACTAGCCCCAACCAACTAACCCAAATGAACCTACTCAAACCAAGAAACCCGAACCTACCAACACATCACAACCAAACCAAAAAAGACCATTCAAACCGACGCCAATTAACCAACCTAAATCAATAAAACCAAAATAAAAATCAAACGAAACTTACCAGACCAAAACGATCGAACCTAAAAGAACCAAACAAAGCAAACCAACCCAAACGAACTAACCGGCAGGGACCAGACCGAACAAAGCAACGCAAACAACTAAACACAAACAAATTGAATCAAACGAACTAACCTGAACGAACCATGCCAAGCAAACCAAAATAAAAAAATAAATCCAAAGGAAAAGTAAGAGAACCTGTCCAAACTATCCAACCTAAAAGAAACAATCCAAACCTTAACCCATCCAACCCTCGCCAACAAACCTAGTAAGCCAAACAAATCAATGTAAACAAATTAAACTGAAAAAACTACCACAAACCAACTAACCCAAACTAGCTAACCCAACTCAAACTACACAAACCATACAACCGAAACTAACCCGAACCCACCAACCCAAAACAATCAAAACCAAACAAACCAATTCAAGTGAACGCCAACTAACCAGCCCAAACCAACCATACCAACCGAAAATTACCAACCGAAACGATCGAATCTACATGAACCAAACCAAACGAACTAACGCGAACAAATCATTTCGAACACACCAACCTGAATGAACAAACCTAAAAAAAGCCCTCACAATATGTATTGGAAACGAACTTCCTTATATCTTGCCTTATTGGCAGGATGTTGACTACATCCTGCTCATATATTGTCTTCGTTGGCTGAATATTGACTAAGCCGTACTCATTTCGTGCCTTTATTGGGTAGATACTTAGTACTGACAATATCTTACTTTCCTTTGCTGAATATTGATTTCCTGATTATATATTTTCCTCGGTATCTGAGTATCAACAACAAATAAAAACGTCACTCTGAATGACCTTAAAAATTGACCATTTTTAAGAGTTTTAAGACTGTTTTAAAGACATTGGCCTAGGTTTGTTGAAATGGTTCTAAGTTTAAGAATCTGTAACTTTTTTTGACGTTATCAATCGAGATAATAAGAACTACATTTTTACAGTTTGATCCTGGTCCTTTAGCATAAATCAGTTTGACATTGTGTCCTAAGTCGGCACAGTAAAAGTTTTCGTGGAAAACAGAGTAAACATGGCTTAATAGCACTTTAATATCTTTGGTCAGATAACACGACCCTTTATCGGAGCAGTGTTAAGTAACTTTTGTGGTCACCCCCCCCCCTCCCCTGGTCCTGAGTCAGCACATCATTTTTTTTTTTCTAATGCAAAAAAAAAGGTTAGATAATGTAATTTTTAGGAGGAAATGTACAAATTTAAACCATTCTCAATGAAAAAAATGTAGAATATTGTCAAATAGAAACAGCGAAAAGTCAATGAGAAAAAACAGAAAATAAAAGAACACCAATCAGAGATAAGCAACATGTGGTCAAAACACAATCAAGCTAAAAAACAACAACAAGAGACGAGTGACATGAAATTGAAATACAACAACATAAGATAACATGCAAATAACATAGCAAATCAACAGGAAAAAGTGCCGACTCAGGACCACTGGAATGTTTCATGCTATTACGCACACGAAACAAATTGATTATTTGCTCACGCTTTCAAGCGAAAATAAATTGACAATTGTCAGCGGGGGCAGCTTAACCCGCAGTGCCGACTTAGGACCACTCTCTACTATATATGTGCAATAGTTATTCTACATTGAAATATTATATAGATAATTTATTGTAAAATTTTAAGAGGATTTAGTTGAATATTGTAGGCTAAGTAAACTGATCTTATAAAATATCCAAATTCGCGCATAATAAAGTAAAATAACTTTACAACTAATTTATGAATCAAAATTTCCTGAAAGAGTACACTTAAGCTTTATAATGGTTAATTTATTTTTCATTTTTAAACTAATTGGTGGAATATTTTAGGCTAAACGTCAACTAAACTGTTGCAAAAATCAAATATTTGGCATGTAAAGTAATATAACTCTAGAAATAATTTTCTGATTCAAAATTTGCTGAAAACTTGCATTAGGACTCCATATAGACAATTTATCGTAGAATATATAAAAGAATCGGTTGATTATTTGTAGGCTAAAGCTCGACTGAAATGCTAAAAAATCACCTTTGTAACAAATAAATAATCATAAAAATAATTTATAAATCGAAATTTTCTGAAAACCCGTACTTAGGCGTTAAATTATTTCATTCTTAAATTCTTAGATAAACCATTTGAGTAGGCTGTAGGCTGTAGGCTGCTGGTTACTTAAACTGAAATTGAAAGAAAAAATTAAAAGAATTTTATAAATAATTAATTAATCAAAATTTTCTAAAACTTAAAAGTGATACTTGATATAGTCAGTTAGTCCTGAGAATTTTAGACAAATATTTTGTTTATTATAGACTATAGGTCGAATAAATAACACAAAAAATTGAATTTTGGACATAAAAAGTGATATAACTCTATGAATAATTTATGAATCAAAATTTTCTAATGTGTACCACTAAAGCTTTACATAGTCACATTATTTGTGAATTTTCAGACCAATCAGTTAACTATTGTAGGGTGTAGGTCAATTTAACTGTTAAAAAATCAAATTTTAACATTAAAATTGATATAACTGTAGAAATATTTTATGAATCGAAATTTCCTGAAAACTTTCACTGGAGCTTTATAAAGTCAATTTATCTTTAAATTTTTTAACAATTTGGTTCATGATTGTGGGATGCAGTTCGGATGCACTAATGAAAAATCGAATTTTGTTCAGAAAAAGTGATATAACTTAAGAAACAATTAATAAATCGAAATTTCCTGAAAAATATAGGTGAAGCTTAAGATTATAAATTTATCCTTTTAATTTCCAAAGAATCGGCTGAATATTGTAGGTTATAAGTATAGAGTTAATTGCTAAAAATTCGAATTTTGTTCATAAAAAGTGATATAACTTTCGAAGATACTTTATGAATCAAAATTTCCTTATGAACATCGCCAGGGATTGATAAGACAATTTATTTCAAAATTTTCAGATGAATTAGTTGATTTTTGTAGGGTATAGGTGAGTGAATTGATGAAAAAATCGAATTTGGGGCATAAAAATTATTGTAACTCTATAAATTATTTATGAATCCAATTTTCCTGAAGAAGAGGACTGGAGATTTGCATAATGAATTTATTCTTAAATTTACAGACGTATCGGATGTTTCTTGTAGAATATAGGTGAATATAATAGTAGTAATTTATAAATTACAATTTTCTTTAAATTCTTACTATAGGTTTATACAGTCAATTTATTCTAAAAATGGTAGACAATTTGGATGAATAATGTGAGATGCGGGTCGATTGTGCTGATAAAAAATCTAAATTTGGCCATAAAAAGTGACATAACTTCATAAATAATTGATCAATCAAAATTTTCTCAAAAAAGGCACTGAATCTTAATATATTCAATTAAAATAAATTTTTTTAGATGAATCGGTTAAAATCACCTGCTGGAAAGTCGAATTTTGTGCATAAAAAGTGATATAACTCAAAAAATAATGTATGAATCAAAATGTACTGATAAATGAAGCTGGATATTTATAAATTCAATTTATCCTCAATTTTTTAAACAATTTGGTTCAATATTGTGGGATGCAGTTCGGCTGTACTGATGAAAAATCCAATTTTAGTCACAACGAGTGATATAACTTTAGAAATAATTCATAAATCAAAATTTTCTGAAAGATGGCACTAAAGCTTAAGATTATCAATTTAGTAGTTCGTCTCATCTGTTGAAAAATCGAATTTTGGGCATGAAAAGGGTTGTAACTCTAAATCTAATGTATGAATCTAAATTTTCGGACAAGTGAAGCTGGAGATTTATATAGTCAATTTATTCTTAAAATTTTTTGAAAAATCGGCCGATTATTGTAGGTTCTAAGTAGTTTGAATTCCTAAAAAGTCGAATTTTGGGCATAAAAACTGATTATCAATTTATTCTTAAACTTTGAGACACATCGGCGGATTTGATCACCATTTTTATTATATACCCTTTGATTACCTGCCGATAAATTGAATTTTGTTCATACACGGAAAAAATTTGTACTTGAAGAATTACTGAACTAATTACGTTGTGGCGGATATGACAAAAAATCGGTGAATTGACAATAACTATTCTGTAAATCATTTCAAACTGTTCTGTCATGATTACAGAGCTGATAATAAGTATTAAAAGTCGGTG
>JAAAKG020046515.1:0-18645 GCA_010014905.2 Druon quercuslanigerum
TGGTCCAAAAAAATATTCAATGAACTGAAAAAGTGAGTCGGTAATATAGGTATTTCGCTGTGTCGCATGCCCTTAAAGCTAAAATGTAAAATATACAGTAAGCATACGATACTTCCTTTTCTACTGTAAGTTCATAGAATTAATTGGTCTGAAATGGAAGTATGTTACTAGTGTGTGCATAGCTCTCTGTAAGGTAAAAAAGGTAAGAGAGACAGAGACAGAGAGAAAGAGAGAAATAGGTGCGATAAGCGCGTTAGGTAGGTCGCTTTAGGTTGGTCGAGAGAGTGAAAATAGTTTAGAAGGGTCGTTTAGGGTTTGTAGGTTTGTGGATATGGGGCTTGTGGGTTTTGGGTTTGTACGTTTGTTGATATGGAACTTGTGGGTTTGAGGTTTGTGTGATTGTGGTTTGTAGGTTTGTGGATATGGAGTTTGTATAATTGGAGTTTGTGGGTTTGGAGTTTGTGGGTTTGGAGCTTGTTAGTTTGAGATTTATAGGTTTGGGGACGAAATTGATGAAGAAATTCCAGGCTCTTAATCATTTTTTTAATTTTACTGAACATCTTGACGTGCTGGCTCAATTCTGCGAACGGATTTGTGTTCAGCGACCCCAAGAACATTACGTATACCTATTAGAGTCCCAGTAGACTTCCAAAACTATTTCTTGGTCCTGTGTTTCGATTTAGAATTATAAAACCATACGAGGATATGAATGCGATTGATATGATAGAAGATAGCATTTTCACTCAGGGAGAATTGAAACAATCTATTCACAACGTAATGTTGATTACCACGAAACGTTCTAATAATGTCAGCGGTGGAACTGTATAAAAAGTAAGCTCTTGATAAGTACTAAATAGATTATTTTTTCTACGTTCAGCGTTCGAAGTTTGAAGAGTCATTGCGTATTAATGACGTTATTTATTTTAATAAAAAAAGAGTACCTAAATAACATACTCTAAAGTATTATTATATCATAATTTAAAATTTTGCAGTATAAACAACTTCAAATTATTTGAAATGTATAATAGTTGTGTTTTTTGGTACTATTTAGACGTAAATTTGAAATATTTATGATTTATAGGTATATAGAAAAAAAATAAGTTTATAGTTTATAGTTTTTGTGGAAAAAAATGTATTTATACCAGCTATAATCAGTATTCATATACAGAACACTAGACTAGGTGTACCATATTTCAATTTGTTAAAATTCAAAATAATTATGTTTAAAAAGAGCTTTCTAAGCTTTCTAATGTAATTACTAATTAAATGTAAGATTTGCATCCTACGCTGGATCACTAACAATATATTTTATAGTTTAAGATTTCGCAAAATGAATGAATAGTGATGAAAATTTTTGTTTACACAAGGGTTTACACATATAGCACCCTAAAACTCCTCAAGATGGGGCGACGAACACCTACAGGAAACGCGTACATTTCTTCTCGGTTCAATTCGGTGATCTTGTGACTATTAATATTTATTTTTACACGCTTTATGTCACGATTTATATACTTATAAATTGCAGCCAAAGTATTATAAGTCTCCAATATAGCGAATACGTCATTATCGGATGTTACTAATACAATTTGTTCTTCCGACGGAACAGGCTTAAAAACATGATGTCCTATGTTTATTTTAATTGATTTATCGCCAGGAAAACTGTATCGTATAAGTTTGCATTTCGTGTCTGCCTTGAAATCGGGTATAAGCCGAATATATCTAAGGTATTCAAGTCCACATCCTTTTCCGTCAGGAGAAGGAAGTCTTGTAGGTGGGGCTATATAGCTTGAAGGACAATAAGACCGTGCAGAAGGAGACCCAGACATAGCATGAAGAGGAGGCTTGGCACAAGGAAGAGGCGTCGCAGCTAAATGATTTATATTTTCTACTCTGAAATTCCTTGTGATAAAGCGGTTGGAACCTACTGGAATATTATTTACTTCTTCTTGGTTCAATTCGGTAATTTTTTGGCTTTCCATGTTTATTTTCATACGTTTTATCGCGCGACCAAAATATTTATAAATTCCAGTTAAAACATTATAAGTCTCCAATATGGCAAAAACGTCACCATTTGCTGTTGATAATACAATTTGTTCTTCAATTGGCGCACGCATAAATATACCATGTCCCGTTTTTAAAATTCTAATCGATTTATTTACAGGAAAAGCGTATCTTCGAAGTTCAAATGTGAGTTGCTGCAAATTCAAGTAGGGAATAAGGCGAATAAATCTTAGTTGCTCAACCCCACATCCATTTCCGTCAGGAGAAGGAAGCCTTGTAGGGGGAATGATAGACTTGGAAGTAGGACGAGGAGTTGCCACAGGAGACCTGATCCTGGGACGAGGAGAAGGCTCGGTAGGGGGAATAGAACTCTCAGGTAAATTGTTTCTTTTAGAAGAAGGAAAAAAACAAGACCCGCCACGTGGATTACCAGGAATCGGGTTGCCATTAGGTAAACAGTCAAATTGTGAACTTAATTCTGGAACAAGTAACAGAGGATTACAATTTTTTAAATCGCGTTGGTATTTTAGACAATTCTGAGATTTAAAAAATTTTAAAAGATTTCTAGAGAACTTTCGGGAGTGTGAATTAAATTTGTTTTATGAGATTTTAATTAGAAGGGATTTAAGAAAATTGGTACAGGTTACTATTTTTAAATAAGTAGAATGCTGGCTCTTGTACGAACATGAGCTGCAATACATTCGGAAATATAAACGTTTGAAGTTTGTTCTTCTTCTTTTAAGATTCTCATCCAGAAAAGTTTCAAGGTTCAAAATTTGTGCAAAATTTGACCCCCCCCCCCTCCCGGGTTTTGTCAAATATTCACGTTCTGAGTGCACCTGAATCCGAAAAACAGGTTTTTACGAATGTGTATGTCTTGTGTGTGTCTTCTGTGGTGTGTGGCTGTGTTTGTCTGTAGATTATCAGTTTGTCAGCAGGATTACTTTCGAAAGAATTGACATATTAGATGAGCATTTGGTATACTATTTTAGTGTTCTAAAATAAAGGTCAAGTTCGTTAGCCAGCCATTTTGGATAAAAATTCAACAAGTAAGCACATTTTGAAAATTGTAGAGACCACTTTTTTCAAGATTAAAAATTCTCTATACAGTTATTTATAGTACTTAAAGAGGCAAACTTGTTCTCCTTATGACTGTCCGGTGAATGGGCTCATTCTCATTAAAAGTTTGCTGTTTTATTTTCTTCTTTATCTTGCGTGTGGTGTTTAAATAAAATTTACTTTCTAAAAAATTTAATAAAATTTTTTAAAAAATTTAATAAAAATTTTAAAAAATTAATAAAATTCCAAAAATTATATTTTTCATTCAACTATATCACAGTGTTTCAAAGATTTTCTCAATTTGGCTACAAACAATTTTCATTTGAGTTACAGAGAAGTATGCAAATTTTTAGAAATAAGAAAGAGTACCATTTTTCCGCCAATAATTAAAAAGGCAAACTCCTTCACACCATATGTCGGAACTTAACAGAAGATATTAAAAACAAACTGATTTTTATAAAGTTTTCACATTATTTTCACATTGGTGCTTATACTTCTTAAAAATAAAGAAAAAATAATCGAAAAGCATAATTCGGCGATTGTGAATGCTCTTTTGTTAAAGCTCCTTCTAATTTATTGAAAATACTCCCATCATGTCTCTCGAAATTCGCACTCGAGTAAAATATGTTTAAACAAAATTTTATTTTTCATCATTATTTTTAAATATTTGTTTCTCATTTTGCATTATTTTTTATAAGCAGCTAGCCTGAGGAATGTACCATTTTGAGTAATCTACATTATAATTTTCGAAAAATCTTTCAATATGACGGATACAATATGATAGGCTAACAATAAAATGTCACGTGATTTGAATGAAAGGTAGTACGATGGGGGTTTTCAGGTTGGTGATGATGAATCCGGGGTTACGTGAGTTTAATGAAAGTCAGCTAACAGGTAGTTGTTGGTCCTTGTGACAAAGCCGGGGTCAAAATTAAGAAATTTAAAATTGCTATAACTTTTTTTGCCAACAATTTTACATTAAATACAAGTAACTTGCCTTAAATATGACTTTTCGGAAATGTGATTTGCAATTAAATGGCTAGCTGAAAATTCCTCTTGTCGAAAATTCGACTGGCCACAAATGTAACTTGCCGTAATTTGATTTTCCACAACAAGTTAAATTGCCTTAAATTAAAATAAAAAGTTCTTCGAAATATTCTATTATATTTAAGTAATCTTTATTTATAAAAACTGCTCGGTATCATCAGACAAATCTAAAGTTTTAATGCTGCGTTGGAACTTTCGTCCCATCTGTTGAGTTGGCAAAATTTGTTTTAAATTTTCCGCTATCTTATTACGGATACTCTTAGTTCCTATATTTAAATGTGACTTTCAAATTACGTGACTTCTGCATTTTGGTTTTTTATATTGGATCAATTATAGATATGAAATTATACTGTTATATTCACCAATAAAATTCAGGAAGACTGCTAAGGAGACCAGAGTAGAAACGCTTTGCATTTTGTCCAGCAACATGAGAAACTGATAAAGGTATTGATGAATAATTGGATTCACAATGTGAATACTTACTATTCTAGTTATACATTACACGTCATATACGAATGATAAGTGTGCTATTTTTGTTATCTCACTGATCATAAACATCATGTTCACTTTTTTAGGATGTTTAAATTTCATCAGTTAGCATCAAGGAGGCTGTAAAATTAAATTAATTAATAAATTAAATTTGTTATATAGACTTTCCAAAAAGTCAGAACTATCTCGAAGTAAAACTCCATAAGCTTTCCTCAAGAGATTAAAAAAGGATATCTTTTTTTAAGCACAATATCTGCATTGGAATTATTTGAATGTTTAACTTTAAATAATGTTAATCGAATCAAAATTTAACTGTCAGAATATAAAATCCTTAAGTACTCAAACACTTTAGATTCTTTAGAGAAGCTCGAATTCAGAGCTGACCAATAATTTAAGGAAAATGGAATCCCCATTAATTACGTTAATGTTGCATGTAAAAATATTAATACTTGCTCGTACTAATTTTAACATAAAACGAATTGCTGAAGTATAATTAATGTAACCTTTTATTTACACAAGAGCTAATCTGTAATTTGTTTTTATCGAAAAAAGGACAGTGGAAAAAGCCGCTAAATAATGCTATGAGTCAACATTACTCAAACAAAATTGATTGATCCTACAAGCACAACACTCACCTTCATTGACTCAAACTAATAAAAATTTCCCATTAGAATGAGAAAATTATTTACTTTTATCGACAAGGTAGTTATTTACTACATATTTTGTTTCTATATATTTTTTATTACTTATTTAAAAAATTAACAAATTTTATTGTCGTCAGGTATCACGTTGATAAGAGCAAGTAATTTTTTCGCCAAAATTTTGCTTGAAAAACAAATAATAGATTTACGCAGCCCCTTAAAAAAAATGGTTTCTGCAACAGGAGCTAAAGCACCTTACTTATACGTTTTTGAGGTCACGCATTTAAATGTGAGATTAGTTTAACCTCATCAGGATCAAGGTCAATTGAAGATCAAAATTAAGAAAAACATAGTGTCAGGGAAAACTATTAGATCGGAGAAACATATTGGAATGAAAAAGACCTCTGCTCTCATACGTTTTTGGGGACTCTGAAATTGAATCCGTGGTCAGTGTGTCCCCATCAGGTCAGGATGAAGGACAAGTGAAGGTCCTAATGAAGAAAACCATTGGATCGGAGAAAACCTCTACTCTTCGGAGTTGTCGGGGTGGCTGAATGCGTATCCGGGATCATTTTTACCCCATCATGTCGGATTAAAGGTCAGCCTAAAGTCAAAATTGATAAAATCATGGAATCGAATTTACGGGGATGAACGAACCCCGAAATCGGATTCAGAGAACCAAAAAATATCCAAACGTACAGATTTTTTCCAGAACCCTGGTTCTCTCAATTCAGACCTTAGGGTGAAGTTGATCCAGAACTGATGTGATCAAAATGATATTAGATTTAAATTTAGCAAGCTTAATATATATTTAATATTGTACATTAATTAATGTAACTTATCAAAGTTTTTTTAGCTTGCTTACAGCTTTGCCCATTAGGTCGAAGGGATACTGAAAATAGGAACGCTGATCAATATAAGTTAATAAGTTAAAGTACTTGATAGCAAAAACGTATATCACTTATATTTTTCCCAAATTTTATTAAACGTTTAAAGTATTTAACGTTAAAATGATGCAATCCTCAATCCAAGCCTCTATCGTAACTATCTCTGCAATCAGTGAACAAAAAAGGACTTATATCCACATATCTTTTAATAAATGCATTACAGAAATAAGCCTACCAATTTTTCGACTTACTTGTAATTTTGCAATAAGATTACTCCGAAATAATAGACATTAAAGAATATACCATAAGATATAATTTCAAAAATATAGTCTTAATCATTTCGAAAATATTTTTTCCCTCATCTACAAAAAAACAACATAATGAGTCAATTATGTGCTAACTCGAAGATTTGGTATCATAAAAAAAATTTTATGGTCCTTCAAGCCGGATTTTATACAATACTGAGTTGAAAGCATTAGTGCAAGTACAGTGAGTAGTGAAGGATATCCGTGATATTACCACGAAAATCAGAAAGAAGTTATGGGGATAATCAGAGTTCAGTAAATATTCAATCTAGAATTAATCTTGAATTATTCAAAAACTTGCAAAGAATTTTCAAAGAAAATATGCAGTTCCAAACTGTCGATCAGACTAAATACGCCAATTCGTGTGTCATCACGAACTCAATCGATGTCGGGCACTTTTCGACACGTGCTAATATTAAACCTTATGACTGAGTATCTAGCAAGAACCTTGGGCTTGCAAGGCTTAAATGTGTGATTCCAATAGATGTCTTAAATCAAAGGTCCATGCCCACCAAACACATTACAACAGCATCAATCCTACCAAGAGATGGCAATTTCAAAAAAAATCGCAGTTCTTGCCGGTACCGGCCATTGCAGACTGCACGCTGGTAGAAATCATTTATCAAAAACACATCAAGATACCGAAGAACCTAAAACTTGCTAACTTAGAATTCTATAAACTATGATTCGTTGATATGCTTTTGGGAGCAGAGTCCACACTATCATTTTTCTGTAACTCGCAAAAGGACCTTTTGCCCAAAGAGAGGCCAGACTTTATCCTTGAAATAACTCACCTCGAATAGATAATTAGGGACAATACCGTTATCTTCAATTTAAACATAACTCAGAATACATTCATCGTGACTAAGGACTTTGTCTTTTCGAAATTTGAAAAATAAAATTAAATCGAAATATAGATTTAAAAGAGCAATACATTAATATAATCCCAGAATATTTAACCTTTGAACCCACGTCCATAGCGGGATGTTATTTGTCACATCACGCCGTAATTAAAGAAGAACGTCTTACAACTAGAGTGCGAATGGTGTAGGTGATGTGAAGAGGGTCAATTAATTTAACTGCCATATAACAAATGACATCTAAGTTGACAGAATTAATCTTTATTTCAAGTCAGACTTAGGTTGTAAGTCTCAGCTGTAAGTAATGTATACAAAGTCCAGTTTCGAGTGTTAGATTATTACCGTTTTGAAGTGAGCCTTAAAACTTGACTGAGTGTCTCCGAGTCGCTGCGAGAGTTACATTTTTTGGGGAAAAGAAGAACTGAAAGTTTCGGTATACAGTGAGTAGGAAATTTGGGAAAGCAATTAGCTACTACATTTGAGTGTGAGGCTAATTGAAAACACACATTTTACTAGTCACCCTGACAGACCTTTTGGCGAGCTCAAGAGTCTCGGTATACCTGAAGGATAAAACAGTGCCTCAATTAGGCGCACGTAAAAACGGATAAACATAAATTTCGATAAACCTGGTGACTATTGAAAGTTTGAACAGTTTCTTAAATAGTTCAATACAGCTTAGGATAAAACGTGCTGGGTGAGGGTACTTAAAGACTCAAAGAAGTTTAAAATAATTTAAGTTTAGAACTCTGTTTTTGAAAGTAGAAGGAGATTTACAGATTGTCGTATCCGAGTGCTAAGCTTTAAAAATACAATAAATTCTCGCCAGATGTTTCTTTAGATGGGATAGTCCCAAAAAATATATTCATTGGTAATAAAATACAAGGTTGTAAAGAAATATTAAAACAGAAATTGTTTCGCCTTGTTGAGACTAAAATAATTTCAGAAATAGAAAATTGTTACGACGTAACAAATGGTATTTGATGGCTCAGCTAAGCCAATCACAGGAATCTCCCTAGATGAAGCTTAGATGCTGGAACTAACTATTCAAGATTACATTTTCTCATTAATTGTGAGATGTAGACATCATCAGTATCTCTTAACTGAAAATATTAAGAAGATACATCGTCAAATTCTCGTGCGTGAAGAGGACTGACGATATCAACCAATTATTCAAAAAAATGCAACTGAAGAAATTACAACATACAAAATAGCTAAATTTTTAGCTGTATGATGCTTGAAACAGCTGGCACAAGATTATGCTAAACAACATCCAAAGGCTTCAAAAATATTACTCAATGACATTTATGTCGATCATCTTATAACTGGTTTAAAAACTATGAAAGAGGAAAAAGGGGAACAAGCAGAAATCAATGATCTGCTGAAAGAAGGTTTTTAAAAGGTATTGCTTTAAAAACATTAATCAAAGGTTGCAACTCACAGATGCCAACCATTAAAGACCTTAGGAATAGCTTGGAACTCAAGCTCAGACACTACAGCATATACAGAAAATCTATTGGGACCTGTGATTCTTAAGGCAAAAAAAAAGATCCAAAAGCTTTGGGTAGCTAAAGTTGACTAAGATGAGCCCATCCTAAACAGTATTCATGCATGCTGGCTTGAATTCTGGTTTTAATTACCAGAAATCAATCAACTAAAATTAAAAAGACAAATAATTATAGACAATCCAGCCGATAATCGAATGCACGGCTTTTGCGACGCCAGCGAGCCTAGCTACGGAGCCTGTATATACAGTGAGTTAGTTTTTGCATTGAGCTAAAGTCAAGTAAATACTCTCTGCTCCAGTTCTCAAATTGTTCCATTGAAAAAAATTACTCTGCCTAGTTTGGTATTATATCAAGCATACTCTTTCTAGCCTATAAAATGCATTGAGAAGCCATGAATACCTCAATGTCATAGACGATCCTATAGGCTTAACATGAAATAGATCCTTAATAACCTTTTAGAAGTTTTGTTCTTAAATTACTTTACTAAAATACCTTAAATCAATCAGGGACAATATTTTTTTTAATTAATAAGAAAATGTAATAATTGTATTTTTTTAAATTTGTAAACCTTGATACCTTGTTTTAAGCTGTAATATACTTATTTTTATTATAT
Source organism: Druon quercuslanigerum (assembly GCA_010014905.2). Classification (NCBI taxonomy): domain Eukaryota; kingdom Metazoa; phylum Arthropoda; class Insecta; order Hymenoptera; family Cynipidae; genus Druon; species Druon quercuslanigerum. The sequence goes on from JAAAKG020046515.1 coordinate 9,408, forward strand.
ACATAATACAAGAGTATGATGTAAGTATATTGGTGATTGCCAAAATCTTAAGCATTCTTTACCCCAAACATTTTCTATCAATAATAAATTATTTATCTTAAAAACTTAATTTTATTAAGTTATTATAAATATTCTTATAATATCCGCAATGAACCTATACTCAATTACTTAAAGTAGCAGCATTATATTCGCGTTACAGCACGCAGGGCACATTACATTGCCAACTAATAATATACAAATTTAAAATAAGATTACAATGATTATAATTTTTAATTACATCGTTTATTTACTTAAAATATATTAGAGGTTAGAAAATTAAAAATAATTAAATTTGGAATGGCTAGTTTTTACATAATTTGCAAAAAATGTTTTATTTTCTTAATAGATTAATTAGGAAAGATACTTGATAAATTGGAAAGATATATTTTAAAAATATTCAGTATTTAACGCTTTTTTGGAATTTTTAATTTTAAAGAATTTAAAACCTACTCTGCATCATTGGACAATCCTAAAGTGTTAATTTTTTTCATTCTGCGAAATTGGATGCGCTATTTTGAATTTGTCCATTTTTACCCCAGATTCCTAATCAGAGAACTTAAAAAACCCATAAGTACTAATATAAATTCAAATAGCTCAAATCTTGTGTTTTACACTACCATATTGGATCCTTCATTTTTGATCAGCTGCTATAACACTTTCTATTTTGGTCCCGGATTCGTCAAAAGTGATCAAAAAAGCTAGCAAACATTAATTTCATTCAAAATCCATTAGGCTTTGTTTTAGTTATTCAAAGTTCGAATATTTTCGTCATTATCAGTTGAATAATTAAAAAATTCGCGTCTTATAAAAAAATAAAATATAAAAAAAAATAATCAAAAGCCAAAGTGTAGTTCTAATGTAGAAGAACAATTTTTTAATAAGAGATTTTATTGTATTTTGTGTCCCTTTTCCGGAAATATAATTCGTTTATTCTTAATGTCATTTTTTACGCCCATGGATTATTTCGTCAGACAAATGGCTGATTCCGGCAAGCTTGAAAATATTTAACGAATCATACATATATTATTATACATTTATATTCACCAATAGAATTAACGATGATTGCCAAGGAGACTAGAGTATAAACGCTTTTCAATTTGTCCAGGAAGAGGAAAAACTGATCAATGCGTTAATGAATAATTGGATTACCAATGTAAATGCTGATGATTATAGTTCTTGATTATACGTTATTTAAGAGAAATAAGTTCACTATCTTCGTAAACTAACTGATGATAAGCATCAAGTTTATCTCTGTGAGATGTATATTTTTCGTCGGAGTCAGCATCAAAGATAAATGTTCACTTTCTACATTTGTTATAATTGAGGTAAGAAACTCGAGGAATTCTTAAATTAAAAAAACTTTTTACATCATATGAGGGGCCAAATCGTATAAGGGCGGATAGAATTTTCTCGTGCGTAATCATAGTCCCCTGTGAGCTTCAAAACAAATTTTATATTGAAAATTTTTGAAGAACATATCTGGACGTAAAATTATATTGTGCATCTTTTTTCCTCTAGACAAAAAGTTGTAACTTTTTAAGTTTTTGAAATAGAACCAAAAAACTGACTTGTTTGAAAAACTTGATTTTAATCCGTTTTTCACTTCAACTCGTGCTCAGTGTTTCAGTTTTTAAAATTTTTTAATGAAAATTTTAGGAAATGTGCGTTAAGATGTCCTTTGATTAACAATATGATAGAAATTCAAAACCGTTGTTTTAAAAAATTATTATTAATTTTTTTCTGATGCTCGGCGCGAATCGAACACTTGTAACTTCTAGCGTTTCGTTTAGTGAGGGAATTCTGAGCAGGCAGATAATTCTTGCGACAAAAATTCGAAAAAGGGTACAATAAAGTTTTTTGGAAAGTTTCAGATCAAAATATTTAATATTTTAGGAGTAGTTATGATTTTAGTAAACGTCAGCGCTGGAGTTTTCGAGGTTACTATGCACTCCGCTATCCCATGTTCTCTAGCTAGAGAGTTTTTGCTTATAATATGATCTTGTGAAATTTTTTTGTTAATAACAGTGAAACAAAAATAACTTAACGAAATATTAATGAATTTTATTTAATTTTGAATGTATTTTTCCTGTTTATTTAGATTTAAATGTAGGATACTTTAATGTACACCTAATGTTTACATCGACATTCGGCTTCACTCGTATCGAGCAATAAAGACAAAGACGACTCGTTTCTTTTTTGCCATGAAGCATAAACTGTATAATAGCTTAGGAGTAGTTTTGATTTTAGTGAAGGTCAGCGCTGGAGTTTTCGTGCGTATCAAAAGCTCCGTGGCGTACAGCCACACAGCATGAAGTGCCTCGCTAATGTATGGTTTATAAATTTGATAAAACCTAAATCTGTTATTTAATATAAATACAACAAATTAAGTTTATTGAATATCAATCCATTTCATTAAATTTTCGATGTATTTTAAAGTAAAGTATACAGTTTATTCTTCATCGCAAGAAAGAAACGAGTCGTCTTTGGCTTTATTGCTCGATACGAGTTAGGCCGAATGTCGGTGTAAACATTAGGTGTACATTAAAGTATCCTAAATTTAAATCTAAATAAAACGGAAAAATACATTCAAAATTAAATAAAATTCATGAATATTTCGTTAAGTTATTTTTGTTTCACTGTTATTAACAAAAAAATTTCACAAATCATATTATAAGCAAAAACTCTCTAGTTAGAGATCTTGGGGCAGCGGAGTGCATAGAAAGCTCGAAAACTACAGCGCTGACGTTCACTAAAATCATAACTACTCCTAAACTATTAAATATTTTGATCTCAAACTTTCCAAAAAACTTCATTATACCTTTCTCCAAATTTTTGTCGCAAGAAGTATTGGCCTGCTAAAAATTCCCTTGCTAAATGAAACGCTATAAGTTACAAGTGTTCGATTCGCGCCGAGCACCAGAAAAAAATTAAGAATAATTTTTTAAAACAATGTTTTTGAATTCCTGTCATATTGTCAATCGAAGGACATCTTAAAGCACATTCCCTAAAATTTTCAATAACAAATTTCAAAAACTGAAACACTGAGCACGAGTTGAAGTGAAAAACGGATTAAAATCAAGTTTTTCAGAAAAGTCAGTTTTTTGGTTTTATTTCGAAAACTAAAAAAGTGACAACTTTTTGTCTAGAAGAAATCCGACCCCTAATATATGCTACTTAAAAAGACAGAATTATCTTAATATGAATTTAAGAAGCCTTCCACAAGAGATTCAAAAGAATGTCTAGCGTTATAGCACAATATATGAATTTATTACATTCTCATCATTTACGATTGAGAAAGTATTAGAATTGTCGGAAATTTGACACCAAAGTTTTCAAGAGATCTCTGCATTTTGAGATCCCCTAAATCCAAAATTCAAGTCTTTACGATGGCGTCTTTTTGTCTGTCTGTCCGTCCGTCAATCCGTCCGGCCGTCCGTCTGTAAACACGATAAATCTAAAAAAAATGAACGGATCAAGCCGATCTTTCGCACACTTTTTTTGGGTCCTACAATAAAGGATCAGTTCGTTAACCAGCCATTTTAGACAGAAATTCAAAAAGGTGAGCGCATTTTGAAAATTTTTTAAACCACTTATTCTAAACTTAAAAACTCTATGTATGGCTATTTATAGTCTTAGAATATAAAAACAATTTATATCAATTGATTTTTAAGGTAAAAAGAATATTCTCAGAGCTGTAGCATTTTCAATTTTTTTTAAATGAATGGAAAATCAAAATTTGAAGCCAAGAAGCGCACAATATGAAAAAAACAACAACTTCTAGGATTTTCTTGAGAAATCGAAAATTCAAATTTTGAACGCAGAAAAAATAATGAAAAATGAAAAATTAAATTTCTTGGTATAACTATTCAGGATACGAAAAAAGAGGAATTAAAGAACGTAAAAAGAAAAAAGCGTAAAAATGAGCTACAAATTTATAGTGAATCACTTTTCGATAGGAGACGTAGTTTTTGTTTTGATCACCAAAATGGAATTAAAAATAAGAACGAAAAATTTGTGGAAAGTTAACAAAAGGTACGAAAACTAATTGATAGAAGAATTTATTCTAAAATTTCTAATTATTTATTACAATCTCATAATTTATGATTAAGAAAGTATTAGAATGGCCAAACGATGAAAAGTACGAAAAGAAGTCTCAAAGAGAAATTTAATTGAAAATTATTAACTATTTTCAGTGGTTGAATCGTGTCGAGCGCAAATGCGCATATGCAAAAAAAATCTCGAGGAAAATTTACAGCGGCTTCATGAAAATTTAGGAGCTCAGAATTTCTGTAAATTTTTTTGTTATCCAGACATTAACGGGTTAACAGATATTTAAAAAGTTTTTCGACTATTATTCAGCACTTAATAAAATGTACGCTTTTGAGCGAAAAATGGAACAAATATTGTGGGTTTAATTTTTTAACCTTTTTTTTGAAATTGTTGTTGTTTTTGAAATAAATTAAAAATATTTATTATTTATACCCTATACTGGCAAGAATCATTGAAATTCAATATGCTTTTTGAGAAATAATGGTGTTTTAAAAAAAATTGTTTCTCAACATTTTAAATCAGGTAACTCCGTGATTTCAGTAATCAAACTTTATAAAAGTACTGTCTTTTAAATAGGGACGTACACATATAAGGGTGTCCAATTTTATCGAAGAAAAAAAACCACGGTCATTTCGGGCGCATTTCTTAGTTTGTGAATATATTTCACGATTAATAAAATAAAAAAATTTGGTTTCTAAGGCTAAGAGTTTTTCATTTAAAGTAATAAAAAACAAGCTGAAAATTGAATTATTTAAATTAGAACTCTTCACTTTTAACTTTTTTAATTGCCGTTTTAAAATTTGTTAATTAAAAAACTTTGTAATAAAATGCTCAATAATTTACACGTATGAAACGAAAAGTAGTAAGACTTTTCAACTTGACAAGTCTAAATGAAATGTAGATAATCTGCAAATTTACAATAAAATTTTTTTATAAACTAAAGAGTTCAATGATTCAAATTCAGTTGCAAAAATATAGATCCACGTTATCATATTTAATGCTCTCAATCAAAGAATCAATCAATGATCTTAAAAATTTTCAAAATTTTATTATTTTTAGCAATTTTAAGCTAGAAATACTAAAAATTAATCAATAACTTTTTTTTAACTGAATAGTTCGCAAATTAGAATATAAAATATTTTTATTCCAAAGAGTTTAAACATCCTTCAATATCTTAGAAATTTTATTCTCAAATGTTTAGAAATCTCTAAGTTGTATTAAATTTTTTCTAATTTGAAACTCTTTTTGAAGTTTTTCAGAACTTCTAAATATTTTCAAAAGTAATAAATGGCAAAAGATTTTTTAGGTTTTTTATGAAAGGTTTTTTATGAAACATTTTTCACTTCAAATGCTCTTGTTTTTTGATTGTTCAAGGCTTTAAGCAAATTGCACATTGTAAGGTTAATGGTATCATAATTAAAGAAGATAACAATTCAAGTCATTATCCTAAAAGTCGTTAAAATCGAAATTGGTCAGATTTCTGTGGATTTTTCTCCTAAATATTTGTAAATTTTCCGTTCAAAAAATAAATTCTGCAAAATAGACAGTTTTGATGTACTTTATTTTACTTAGTTTAAACGCGTATATGTCTCTTTGGAAGATAAACGCTTCCGCTTGTTTCCCTTTGACATTTTCGTAATGCCTGGTTACACCAGCTAACGCAAAGTATAACCTAAACACTAAGTGACTGAAAGCGAACTCAAGTGAATGTCCTGCGTGATTTTTGCCACTGGCTGAAAATGACTGAAGCAGACGACACGATTAACCGCCGAGGATACTGCCCGCTTTTTTCGTACAATCCTGCGTTTTTGTGGAATTGATCAGCTGACCTAGCAGCGTCACCCTCTCGCTTCCTTGGGCCACCTTGCCCTCTATAACGGGAACTCTTCTTGCGGGACTGCAGTGTAATAACACCACATGCAGTCCATATGCATAAAGCAATTTTTTTCTCATCCCTCTATTTTATGTAGAACAGATAAACTGCATTATTAAAAAATATTAGGAAAGCTGCTAATTTTATCGCTTCGACCTCTATGGGGCAGTGTAACTTTCTTCCTTAAATATTTTGTTAAGCAAATCGTATTTATGTGTTTTGAGCTGTTTCGTTAAAATATTGGTTGGGGTACTGAAATAACATTGAAAGTTTGAGACCCCTGTGAAATTGGCTTTTTAATGTAATTACGAGTAACTTGTAAGATTAACATCCTACTTCAGATCACATACAATATATTGCACAGTTTCACATTTCCTAAAATGAATGGATAGTGAGGATAATTGTTGTATACACAAAGGTTTACATATACAGCACACTAAAACTGTTTCTGATTGTGCGGCGGGTACCTACAGGATACGCGTTTACTTCTTCTCGGTTTAATTCAGTGATCGTGTGACTATTAATATTTATTTTGACACGCCTTATCTCACGATTTATATACTTATAAATTGCAGCTAAAGTATTATAAGTCTCCAATATGGCCAATACGTAATCATCGGATGTTACTAATACAATTTGTTCCTCGGTGGGAACAGGCTTGTAAACATTACGTCCTGTGTTTATTTTAATTGACTGATCACCAGGAAAACTGTATTTTTTAAGTTCGCATGTTATGTCTTTCTGATAATTGGATATAAGCCGAATATATCTAAGGTATTCAAGTCCACATCCTTTTCCGTCAGGAGAAGGAAGCCTTGTAGGTTGAGCTATATAGCTTGAAGGTGGATAAGACTCTGCAGGAGGATACCTAGGCCACGCATGAAGAATAGGCTCGGGACGAGGAAAAGGCCTCTCAGGTAAATGGTTTATATTTATTACTCTGAAATTCCTTGTGATAAAGCGGCAGGAACCTACAGGAATATCATTCAATTCTTCTTTATTCAATTGGGTAATTTTTTGGCTTCCCATGTTTATTTTCATACGTTTTGTCGAGCGACCAAAATGTTTATAAATTCCAGCCAGAATATTATAACTCTCCAATATAGCAAAAACGTCACCATTGGATGTTGATAATACAATTTGTTCTTCGCTTGGTACAGGCAAAAATGTAGAAAGTCCTGGTATTGTTATTTTAATCGCTTTATTGACAGGAAAAGTGTATCTTCGAAGTTCGAATGTAAGTTGCTGCGAATTCAAATAGGGAATAAGTCGAATAAATCTTAGTTGCTCAAGCCCACAACCATTTCCGTCAGGAGAAGGAAGCCTTGTAGGGGGAACTATAGATTTAGAAGTGGGAAGAGAATTTCCCAAAGGAGACCTGGACCTAGCACGAAGAGGAAGTTCGGAAGGATGAAGAGAACTCTCGGATAAATGATTTCTTTCAGAAGAAGAAGATGGGCTGCTACGAGGAACACTTTGAATAGGTTCTCCATTAGGAAGAAACTCGAACTGTGAAGTTAATTCTGCAACAAGGATCAGAGGATTACACTTTTTAACCACGTTGTTATTTTCAGCTGTCCTGAGATTTTTTAAATTTTAAAGGATTTTTAGATAAGGTTAGGGAGTATGAATTGAATTTGTTTTATGAGATTTTGTTTTCAGGGGATTTTATATTATTTCCGTAGATTTCTAACTATTCCAAAGATTCTAAAGTTTGCAGAGGAAGTTAAAAGGACATAGAAGATTTTAAAGCATTCACAAATATTTCCAAAGGTATCAAGGAATTTCAATTATGTTTTAAGCAGATTTCAAAGATATCTAAGGAATTAAGAGTTTTTTAATGTGTAAAGTGTATTTGCGAGAATCACTATTTTTGTGTGGTTCTATATTAGATAAGGATTGGTGTAAACTAAATCGTTCTTTTCTATTACTTATTTCATTGCTAATCATCATATGGTATTTGTTGACAAGTGCAGCTTGATATTTTTCATGGAATGTCGGTCATTATGAAAAAGTTAACTATTTAAGAAATTGCGATTTTAAGAAACAAACAAACTTTTCGAGTGACTAGAATACTTTTTTAAATGAATCTAAACCCTAGAGCTTATGTTTATTTAAAACTGAGATAAATATATCATATTGACCTTTCAAATACGTTTTATAGTTCTAAATGAAACATAAAACATTAGGTCCATTTCTGTTGCAGCTCATTTGCTTTTCTCGAACATTGCTGTCTCATAGCTGTCTCAACTTCGTTGTGTAATTTTTCTTGCAACTCAAAACAACACCGAATCGACGTACTTATAAGGATCAGCGTTTTTCTGTGAAGGACGAGTTCGTTACCAGGTGTGTCAGTTGAAGTTTGCCGGTTCTTTCAATAAAGAAAACACTTAATCCTCAAGGGAATCTCAAAAATTTTATATTCAAAGTATTGACCTTTAGACTCTACACATTTCGCGAAGCGCTGCTCTGCGAGTGAGTGTCCCATCGTTGCGAAAAGGTGATAGTCGGACGCAGCGATGTCTGGAAAGTACGGCGGGTGCGATAATATTTTCCAATTAAATGCTTTTAATGTGTTCTTCACCACTTAAGCGGTATCAGACGGTGCGTTGTCAGGTTGTAGGATAACTTTGCCATGTCTTCGGGCCCATTTCGGCCGTTTTTCGATCAACGCCTGATGCAAATTGATAATTTGTTGTCAGTAGCTATCCGTATTCTGCGTCTCACCAGGTTTTAATAACTCCAAGTACACCACACCACACTGGTCCCACTAAGCACAGAGCATTGTCTTACGACCAAAGCGATTTGGCCTTGGAGTCGATGGACCTACCTCACCAGGTGAAAGCCATGATTTTTTCCACTTCGGGTTCTCGAAATAAATCCATTTTTCGTCTCCCGTGACAATTCGATGCAGAAAAGATTTCTTTTGAACCGTTCAAGTAGCATTTCACAAATGGTTTTTCGATTTTCCATTTGTCTATCGCTCAGTTGGTGTGGTACCCATTTCCCATACTTTTGGATTTTTCCCATGGCTTTTAAACGTTGACAAATTGCTCCTCGGGTCAGATTTTGTGTTTGTGCTAATTGTTGTTGCGATTGGGTTTGGTCTTCATCCAATAACGACGCTGATCCAGGATGTTCATTGTCTGTTTAATCGAAATCTCTACTTTTAAATTGACGAAACCATGTCTCACATGTTCTAATCACTGGAGTATGTTTACCATAAGTTTCTACCAGCAATCGATGAGCTTTAACTGCTTTTTTGTTTTGATGAAA